>VXAL01018766.1:92513-111849 GCA_013399475.1 Chauna torquata
AAAAGAAAAGAAAAGAAAAGAAAAGAAAAGAAAAGAAAAAAGAAAAGAAAAAAGAAAAGAAAAGAAAAGTTAACACTCTGGTAAATTTTAGAATCCTAATTACTAAAGAATACAATGGTAGCTAAAATTTTAATGGCATGCTCAGAGATTTTTGGAGAGCAGGGGTGCTGGGGGCCTTCTTTGTTTGTCTGCTTTTGTTAAAGAAATCCACACTGCACAGAAGAGTCCTCCAAGGATTCAAAATTACAGACAGTTTCTGCTCCAAGTACTTCCAGCAATTGCTGGCATCTTTTAAGACTGTCTGGATAGAATTTATTAGCATATATAGCCAGAGCTCTATCCTCTATTGAAAGGCAATATAACACACGTTCCTTGACAGATTAAAGCAAGCTGTACCATAAATTGTGCAGATTGAGCCCTCTTACATGGCTTACCCTAATCATAGCTCTGCCATTTGCTTCTCATGACAGGATAAAAATAAAAGTCTCATAAAACTAAAATAAAATAGACAGTCTGCCATTCCTCCCTTAGAAAACATTTGTCAGAATCTCTTCAAAAATAATTGGGAAGAAAATGTGCTGAATTCTACATCTACAATCTATTGAGTCATTTTTAAAGCTCGTCCAGGCATGTTAAAAGACGGCATTCTTTATGATCAGCTAGCTTGGGAGAGTATGCATTTTACATTGTCAAAAGCCTTTCATAGGTTGCTTCTTTTCCCCCTTAAGTTTCGCTTGACTTTAAACTTAAATGTTTATCCAGTGAGCAAGAAGCAGTGAGACATTTAGGTTCACTTACTGTTCCACAGTCTTCAATGATCTAAAGCATGCTTTTCCCCACACTTTTTTCATACAGCCTCATGATTTACATTTTTTCCCCTCCATACAGTATCGGCTTTTGAATTTTTGCTGTTTAATGAAGGCAGTGCAGAAGTCTTCTTTTGCTGTATATGAAAAAATCAGCTCACGGTACATTCTTGTCAGCCCTTTTCAAATACAACTGCTGATAAATGATGGCATGAAAACTGAACTCTTCTAGTGCAGCAGACTGAGGTTGGCATCTTCAGCAAGGGCAGTTGTTTCCCTTCTTGGTAAAGAAATGGAAATTGAAATGGAATTTAAAGTAGGCTTCATGTTTGTGCAGCAAGGCCAGGAAGCAGTGACAGAGTAGTTCCTGGGGTGAACATCCCTCTGTTGTACTTCTGCCTACCAACAAGAAATAAAGGTGTCTTGGTAAAGGACAAAAAGCGTAAGATGTGAGTTATGGCTCCTTAAAACAACGGACCGTGACACCTAGTTTACGACACATAGGGTAGCCCTAGAAGCAGGCAAGCTCTCTGTAAAAGTAACAGTTACTACAGTTTTGATACGGAAAGGACCAAATTAAATACCTTTGTTTTGCATACAGAGGAACCTTTGAACAGCAGCGAGTTCATGACTGGTTGCCCTAATTCAGGATTGCAGGGTATTGATATATAATCTGTACTGAGTTCTGCTTTCAGAAAGACTTGAGCTTTTTTAGAAGCTTTTTATAACCTTTTATAATCAGAAAGATGCAGTTTTGCTAGCTACATAGAGTTTATTTAAAATAATAATTTACAGAAACTGAAACTGTTTCCACCACTTCTGTACTGCTTCGTTTGATTTTTTTTCCATAGATCTTATTCCTGTGTTCAAATATCTCTACCAGCAATGTTCCTTATGCAGGAATATTGTGACATTTCCTTTTGCAGATGGGCCACGCCAGACTGTGGTCCAGAGAAACCAAGCGAAATGGTTGATGCAAATCAACGCCCAGGATAGTTAACACACTACAATTATACAAAATCAGCAAAATAATTGAACCAGAATGTAATAAAGCCAGCCTTAATAGTGCTTGGCTTCACTACGATTTGTCATATCCAATTGGATTAATGTCTCAGTCAATAGCTGCAGGCAAGTCAGGTACTTTAAAATGCTTATCGGTTGTGAAATTAAAAAGGACTCTCTGCCTGATATGCAAAAAATGTGCTGACATATAGTAGATTCAGATCATAAATACATAGGCTCCTGTTAGGAATTAGAAACTGTGCACATTGGCCAAGATTGAAAACCACATGTATTGGGCTTGCGTGGCAAGGTTTTGGGAACAGGTGAGCTGCAGGAGTGGCCTCTGTAAGAAGAGTCCAGAAGGTGCCCCATGGTAGAGAAGAGCCAATTCCAGCCGGCTGCAAGAGGGACCTGCCACCAATGAGCAACACTGGTTGCACCTCTGTGAGAGTACACTGAAGAAAGGAAAAGACACTCCACAGCAGCAGCTGGCAGAGAGGAATGAGAAAATATGAGAGAAGTAGTCCTGCAGACGCCAAGATCAGTGAAGAAGGAGGGCAGGAGGTGCTCCAGGCACCAGAGCAGAAGTTCCCCTGCAGCCCGTGGAGAGGACCAAGGTGGAGCAGGCTGTCCCCCTGCAGCCCGTGGGGTACCAGGTTGGAGCAGATCTCCATATGCAGGCCATGGAGAGGAGCCCATGGTGGAGCAGGTGATCCGGTGGGAGCTGCCACCCGTGGGGGACCCGTGCTGGAGCAGCCTGTTCCTGAAGGATGGACCCCGTGGTACGGACCCATATGGGAGCAGCTCTTGAAGAGCTGCAGCTGGTGTGAAGCCCACACGAGATCAGTTTGGGAAGGACGGCATCCCGTGGGAGGGTCCCCACACTGGAGCAGGGGAAGAGCATGAAAAAGAAGGAACAGCAGAGATGAAGCGATATGGACTGGTTGCAACCCCCAGTTGCGGGGGAGGAGGTAGAAGAGTGTGGATGGGGAGAAGGTGTTTTTAGTTTGCTTTTAGTTCTTACTGCTCTAGCTTGTTATTAGTAGGCAATAAATTACATTGATCTCCCTTATATTGACTCTGTTTTGGCTATGACGGTAATTGGTGAGGGATCTCCCTGTCCTTATCTCAACCCATGAGCTTTTTCATCATCTTTTCTCCCCCTGCCTTTTCATCACCTTTTCTCCCCCTGCCCTTTTAAGGAGGAAAAGTGAGAGAGCATCATGGTTGTCCTTAGCTGCCTATCAGTTATTGCACTACGCCATGAGGGATTGGTACTGGTAGGTGCTTAGCATCTGTTACAGAAGACTTAATCTTCCCTTCACTAGTACATGAGAATTAAGGATTTTCTTTCTGCTTTTAACACGATTGAAAACACTGATTCTTTCAGCCCATACTATTCCTCTTTTACATACTGCCTAAACCAGCAGAGTTACAGCATCGTAAAACTGGTTTTCCTCTCCATGTACTCCAGCTCCTCTGAGTGCTTGGTGTGTGCTTATAGATTAGGTAGCCCATTGAGCTATGCACAGATTACATTTTAATTTCTAATTCTTCGAGGAATCATTTGCCTGAGACAGAAAAGATAAACAAAGCATATGTTTTTCTATTAAAAACAATTATAGTCAGTGTCCATTGTGGCATATTTCCACATTGCAGATTTTTTACCTTAAGAATATGCATTGCAAAGCATGTGTATGATTAGTCCTTTCAATCATGTTGTCTCAGTAGATTTTTGTTGAGGCAGAAAGAGCTAGATTTCCAAATGGACTTCAGCGCCGCAAATGCATCTTGAGGTACCTGACACACAGAGTGGAATTCAATGTCCTGGCTTAAGCATCTGGGCAAGAAAACCACTGTTTGTCTCAAAACAATTTTCAGAAAACAGGCTGGGAAACTGTCTCTGCTAACCAACAGAATAGGGAGTTTTGGACAACCTAGTTGGCATGGCTGAGAGCACTCTTTCTTTCATTTTTCAATGCAGAATGCTCTGCATCTGTGCCATTCTGTAGGAGAAAAACTGAACAGAAATATATGTTTTTGCAAAGAAAATAAATTACCTGAGTGGCTATGGCAAAACTGTGTAACAGCATATATAGTGCAGAAACAGACCCATCGCGATTTTCTCACAATAAAAAACAAGTGAAATCAATGGCTTTGAATGTGCTGTAGCTTTAAAAACTGTTTTCACATCATGTGTTGTTGTTAAGTTGTGAAATGCATTGCTGAAAGCCAAAATACATTCATAAATATTTATAAATTATAAATAATTGTGGAAAAGTTTTAAAAAATTTCAAAGAGCATAATTCCATTGGTGTCTGTTAACTGTGATAATTGGAATTGTGTTCATGGCTATTCCTAAATCATATCATTATTACCACAGGCTGGGAGGGAGGATTATTCCATACTCTTCCTGTTCTTGTTCCCTTTGCTTAAGCATCGTCTTTGGTTTCCAGCAGGGGGACAGACGTAGCCCAACTCTGAAACATCTCTACAGCCCTCAGGGGGAAGAAAGGAAAGGATAGGACTGGGGAACAAAATAGTTTGTAACACAGGTGAATAAAAGAAAATTGGGTTGCAGGTTAGAAGTTCAAATCAAGAGAAGTAAACAGTGATGTCAAGAAGACTGTATGCTGCCCATTGATCATAATGGTTTCCAGTTGTGAGGCTAGGCCCAGGCATGCTTGGGGAAAAAAAAAAAAATGAAAAGCCTTCCCAGGAATGACAGACCTCAGGATTATACAATAATCCTCAGTGAATGATATATAAATAGGAGATAAGTGATAAAAAGAGGTGAGACGATATTAAAAATGAGGTAGCCGGAGTTATATAAAAACCACAATCCTATGCTGTTTAGACACTCAGTCTACCAATGCAAATAAACAGTTCTTATATCCCTACCAACTTTCAAGACCCAGTCAGAGATGACACTGCTCCATTTTCATCCAGTCAGCTAGTGTTTTAAAAACTTATCCCCAGTGCAGCTCATATTTTTCCATTCCCTCTTGCCCTGTGAGGTTTCAGCCCCAGATACTCCAATCCACATTCAGCCCACTTCAGAAGTTTTCACCTCTGTTTGGAATTTAACATCTATCCTTAGGAGCAATTGTCCAATCAGGAGTTTAATTTATCCTGCCTGACTTAGAAACAAGCTCAGAATAAAATTCTGGTTCTTGTCTAAACTTTATCCTACCATCTTCAATAGGGTTTGGAAGTTTCCATAGAGATGACATTTTCTCCTACGACTTCTGTCAATTTCTAGTTTCAGCTGGGTTGAAGAGCAGCAAAAGCCAAATGACAAAGGAAGTACTTTCTACAAAATTCTAGAAAAAGTTTAGGTTCAATTTGTTTTAAGATTTAATTGGGTGACAAATCATGCCCAAACCACCAAGTGTTCACAAAACTACATCTAGATGAATCAGATAAAGAAAATATGGTAAAGGATCTGTTCCCACAGCTCTTGGCAGAGAGCCCAACTACAAAGATTTTTCCCTGAGCCAGAGATGGTTAAGAGGATTCGTTTAGTTATACACACTCACAGGAGAATTTCCTTCTAAAAAATGATAGCTTACCTGTTAAAATATGTAGTCTCTCACACACGCAATATGTGGAACACTAAATTTGGTATCAGTGATTATGATGTAGAAATACTGTAGTAAATGAGAAAGAAATATTATGCTTCCTCCAAGTTTAAGATAATAATACAATGCAGAGTAAAACATAGGAGACGTGACATTGTTTATGAACCAAAGAATAAGATTCTAGATCTGAGCCATTGGCATACAGTTTCAAAAATATCTGAAATGTCTTTTCAGTACAGATCCTTCCTATTTGTAACCTTTTAGAAACATAAACAAATGAGAAAATTTATGAGAAATCTATTTTCAAAATCTTCAAATCTTCATGTTATTAAATCTGAAAATTTCCACATAGATCCAGTTCAAACTGGAAAACTTCAAGAAATACCAGTGAATATTCCAGGGAGCTACAAAATACCGTCAAACCTTTAATGTCTGCATGGAGAAGTCAAGTACATCCTGGCTAGAGAAGGATAACATTTGATACATATATGGTCAAGGAACAGAAGGAGGTTCTTCTAAAACGAAATCTTGGCATCATACTGATCATTAGGTATGAAGATTTAGTTTGTGGTATCTACAAAGAATGATTATAAATCAGACAGTATGTCATATTATGCAGTAGTTATTAATTTAATGAAGATATTCTAATGATAGTGAATTTACTTCACAAGCTGTCACAAACTTCTTGAAAGTCAGGATGAAAAATAAAGGAATGATTCAGATTTAGCTCTCTAAAAGGCTCTATAATTATATGAAAATATAACTATATTTTATAATTTTCAACTTATAAACACATAGAAATAAGAGAACTTACTGAAGCAAATTAGTAAGAACACAGCAACGTCACCTCAAATTAACATATAAAACAAAGCTACATTGAATCCATTGGATATTTCCCTACGTGAGTCAGAGAGATCAGCTACATATAATTTTTTTAATGCATCAGGCATAGTGCGCTAAATGTTAATGATTACATTTTAAGGGTTTAATGGTTACTATATTTTTAATGTAAGAAATAGCCGTTCTAATGGGAACATACATACCCTTTACTAGGCAGCTAGTTCCCCAGTTAAAGTTATAAAAAAAGATTCAGAGTTCCTGAGGGAAAACCATAGAGTTGTAAAGGTATCAGGGTTAATTGTCTGAATTATTGGGACACTTTTTTCATGAGCTTAAGTTATTAAAATGGGAGGCATTGTGCAGTGAACATTAAATGCATACTTTTGTCTAAAAATACATGCTGATTTTAGGCTAAAGGAATAATTTTTAAGATATCTCTGATCAAAGAGTTTTAGAACAGAATAAGCATGAAATATTAAATTTCAGATTCTTTAAGAATTCTCTTCTGGAATGCAGACCTTCCAGCAAGCAAGAATACTGTGACTGGTAGGTTAGAGATTTCCTGAGCCGTGATTATTTTTCTCCTGTACTCTCAATAGATTTGGAGGAAACTGAGGGAGTCAGAGAGGAAGAGGAGAAAAGGAGAGGCAAAAGGGGAAAAAAAATATTTTTTAAAAAAAGGGAAAAAAATATAAAAATCAAAATAGAAACATTTTGGAAGTATCTTTTCCATCTCACCCCCAAGATACTTCCAAAGGAATACAATGTTCAGGATGGAGTTTTCTGACTTTACGCACAAAATTATGGAATTCTGAGATTACTTTTCAAGTTTTAAGAGAGAAGATGTAAGTAAATGTATGTGCATGTTTGAGATGCCTTTAGTGTAAAAGCAAAGCACGGAACTGGGAAGGGATTTCTCTTCCTCCGTTCCTAGAAGATCTGGGGAAAAGAGCTGTCCTCATAGTCAAGCATGAAAGAATTGAAATTTACTTTTAATTATGCCAAAAGAAAACAGGGAAAAGCACAGCTGAATTCCTAAAGGAACCATGCGAGAAACCACTGCCTAGAAGAAAAAAATGCTTCCCTGAACACAAAACTTCTTCAGAGAATATGTATTGTATTAGCTGTGGTTAGTATTCATCTCTAATCTTGAAAGAGATCTCTATTTCTTAAACAAAATAGGGATATTTGAGGTTCATTATTTAAAGTCAGCTAATGCATTAAGTGAAGTGACTTTTGTTCTTACCTGCTTGGGACCTTAAGGCCTTTCCAAACTATCAGGAAATATGGTCCTGCTCTAAGGTACAATTAGGAGGCTTTCAAAAAGAAAAAGGAATGGTAGTAACAGGCAGAAAGAATACAGTCGCCTATTACTCATTCATATACCCCACATTAAAAGGGTAATAGGGCTGTGAAGTCAAGCTCTAATGCCAGGAAAAGCTAAAGTTAAGACTGGCTCACAGTAAAGCACAAAAGGTTCAATTCAGTTCACACGTGACAGCTCTTGCCTGCTTCTCCCATTGCACAAATACACACAGAGAGGGTCCATTTGGTGATGATGATGCTACCTGCAAAAGTGGCCCTTTTACTAGATACTGCAGAGGACACTGAGAAGGTGGGAATAAGGATATTCAGGTTCCCCTTCCAGACTCTGAAGTGGCATGTGTGATGATGGCTAAGGACTCCTTTACCACTACTAGTCCAACTTCATCTCTTTCATCCCTGGTTCCTCCAAACCCCTTTTCTATTTTTTATTTATTTTCAGTTTCTATTTTTTATTATTCTCAGTCCCATTCAAAACACATTTGAATGTCCCATCAAAAGCATTGAAGGTGCGTTTCAAGACTTTTAATACAGTCCAAAACCAAGTGATCATACCATTTCTCACAGGTTGTCCTCTTATTGGTCACTCCCTTCATGTGCATGCAGGCTCATCCTCTCTGCCAGGCTAGTCCAAAGAAGGTGTTTAAGAACATTTCTGCTTCCACCTAAGGCAAAAAGCTAACACTGACCAAAGTACACTGGTACTTCCCATCTACCTGAGCATATCCGAAGGCTAAGAACACCATTAATCAGCTCAATAATTTGCTAAGCACACCTAAACAAGCTGTTCAAGGTGAGGTAGCCCGCTGGGTCTGCCTAGGATGGAATTAACTTTCTTCATAGCAGCCCATATGGTGCTGTGTTTCGCATTTGTGGCTGAAAGTGCTGGTAGCACACCAGTGTTTTGGCTGTTGCTGAACAGCAGCATCAAGGCTTTTTTTCCCTGCTCCAAAAGCGAGTAGGCTAGGCAGTGGGCAAGAGAGGACACAGCCAAGATAGCTGACCCCAACTGACCAAGGGGATATCCCACGCCATATGACATCATGCTCAGCAACAAAAGCTTGGAGAAAGGAGGATAAAGGGGATATGTTCATGGCTGCACCATTTGTCTTCCCAAGCAACCACTACTCACGCTGATGCCCTGCTTTCCACAAAGTGGCTGGACATCTGCCTGCTGATAGGAAGTAGTGAGTGAATTCTTCTTTTGGCTTTGTTTGCACTCGCAGTTTTTGCTTTCCCTATTCAACTGTCCTTACCCTGATCTACAAGTCTTCTTGCCTTCCATTTTCTCCCTGTCTCTTGGGAGAGGGGAGTGTGTGGGGGGGGTGGTTTGGCTGCTGTCTGGGGTCAACTCAGATCAGATAGCACTCTAAGACCATCCTTCAAGACCCTTAGAAATTTAGCCTAGACGATGTCCAGGCAGATGAACCCAGCAAGGCTTTGCCCCGGTGTACAACTGCACAATGGTTTCAACACTTCAGAAAAGCGCACACCAGAAGCTAATGAGAATGATGACAAAAGGGTGGGTAGAGCAGAGGGGGTGGTGCAACGTTAAACTTGACAGAGAGAATAACTAGGAAAAGACAGAGGTTCGTTCATCTTGGGATTCAGTGCTACACTGCTGGCTAGCAAGTAAGCCTCTGCCTGGGGCTGCCATGTATGTTGCTTTAACTGCACTTCTGGATAAAGGTGCTTAATTCTAAGTTGCAATGATGTACTAAGGCTTCCCACTCCTAACCCTTCTAAAGTAAAATTACTCCCTCAAAAAAGGTAAGTTGGGACAAACAAAATGTTTCTTTAGAAATACTTTTTTACTCTTTTCTTTTTAAAGGACTGTTTTATGGTCTATAGCTTGTGTTCCCTTCTTTCCATAGAATCATCTGCAAGTCAACAGGGAAGATCTCCTTCAGCTATCTTGGCTCTCCTGCCAGCTTTAAAGAGACCTGCACTAGTTACAGCAGAGTGAACAGTGCTGAGAGGAGCTCAGCTCCCAGGAGTTACTCTGGAGCCTGAGCCAAAACTCTCTGCAACCAAAGCTGTAGTTTGTGAAGAGTACAAATTAAAACACATAGAGAGTCTGACAAATTATTACAGTCTGTGAAAAGACTGTCACTGATTTCAGTGGTCTTTGGACCAGGATCAGAATTTTTTTGTAAGAAAAAAAAAAGAACGAACATTTCCAGTGCTTTCAGGCTGTAAAGGCAGCCCATTCACAAGGAAAAACACACTGTGAATTACTCTCAAATTGCTGCCATAACTCTCAGTCCTGTATCCTGTCTTGCATATCTTGCACTTTTATTATGTAGGTCTATTTGCTTTTTGTATATTAAGATTGGTAAACTCAGATGAATAGAGAGGGAGAAATAAAAAGAAAAATGGTATGGGAAAAGAGTTTGTGAGAATCTCTTAAAAAAAAACACTACTGACATAAGAGTTGGGATGATTTTGTTTCCTTCAACCGAAAAATAAAAAAGAATGAAGGACATCAGATTTCATAATGAAAATCCCCATGCACAGCTCTTCGGCAGAGACTGTAAATCCTGATCCTGGAGGATTGCCCCAATAATTGCAATGAGTAGGAAAGACAACATAGTCCCATTGACTGTGTGTCTCAGCTCGCACGAGTGGTCCATCCAGGAGACAGGACAGAGGAGAGCAGGGCTGGCATGCTACGGCATTGCAGTAGCAAGACCAAGAGACTTAGGCTGGGCTGGAATGTGGCTCCTGGGTCCATGGGCAGGGTGGGGAGTGCAGGTAAAGCTGGTCAGGGCCACAGAGGCTTTTTAGTGCATCAGAGTCATTACAGGAGGAATTAACTAACTATGGATATAATACTAGATTTGTAAAAGTAGGCAAAGCATTACCGTTTCTATGCTACACAGAAATGTAGCATTTGCTAGGGGCAAATGCCTGTATGCCTCCTTTGGGTAACTGCCATTTGCAGCCTCATGAAGGAAACTGCATGAGGAGAAAGCAAGGTGTTGTTTGTTTGTTTGTTTGTTTTTAATTCTCCTGCTAATTGTTGTTTCTAATATAATTTTATGTGCAACAGACACTGAACTGAGGCTCTGAAATGACAGTCCATTAGGAGGCTCATTGACCATCCTTCCCTCTAGAATAGACACAAACGTGCAAACCCCATCTGTCCTGAGTCTCCACTTCCAGCTCTAAGTCCCGAGTACATAGGTGCAAGCCAAGCAGAAAAAAGAGGTGTCCCAAGAGTTTGTCTGAAAGCTTACTCAGAAGCCATGAACTCAACCAAATCATTACACTCCACTGATTTCAGTCTGTTCTCCTAATTTATCTTCTCTGAGAAATTGCTTCAAGTTGGGAAAATAGAAACACCACCACCACCACCACCACCTTTTTTTTTTTTTTAATTTAAAAAGCTGGAATCAAAGAGATGTGAGATAAATTAGTTCTGAAAAATAAAGCAGGGGTAAAAATGCTACCCTTTCTCTTTGTCAGATGAACCTGACGTTAGACAACTATGTTAGGATGTGTCCCAGACTGGGAAACTGTTCAATCAGACATAAGTAAATTATATATGCAATTCACATCTTAGCAAAGCCATATATTAAAATGAAGTAATAGATGATAAAATGGATTCTGTAGGGTATGACTGTATAATATTCAGGGAAAATGTAAAATACTGCTTTTAAAAATCATTTTTTGAGTTTTAAGTAGGCTTGTATATTTATGGGTAGCTATTCCTCAGCCCCTTGTCTTGTAACATATTCTACTGGCATCTCTTGCAAATTTTCAACTTTACAAAAAATGCATGTCTCCAAGGAGTACACTGCCAGCTATCATGTTTCTTTTCATAGGCACTGTATTAATCAAAGTTCAGGCAGAAATAATTCTGCTGCTTTCATTTATGCCCTTGAGAAATCAGGCTTTTATGAGGCCCATACCTTCATTAGTCTCAAAAAAATCCCCTGCCACCTTCCGTCACCCTAGTTGTGCTTTCTTACTCTGCTTTCTTGAGCCTGTAGATGAAGGAGTCCCCACAGTTTCAAGGTCTAATCCCACCTGGCTCCACTGGGCTTCTCAGGCTATGTCAGTCATCTTCCTTGCCTGACAAAATGAACATCACAGAGTCTAAAGCATTTGAAAGGAAGCCTTTAACTGCACTTAAGACAAAAAGCCTGAATGCCTATGTAATCCTAGTGCAAGCAGAACTTCATTAGCATCAGTTTATACTGTGTGAATCACTTAAGCAAATGATGTAAACCTGAAATGGGATTTTTCAGCCATCTTCAAGTGAATCACATTTTCAGTACCAGAGTGAATACCTGGTTTAACCACAGGAGCAACATTTTTTCTTCTGAAGCACTGGTAGCACCAGAGCACCTAATGCATGGGTCAGGCCTCACAAAATCCTAGCCTAGCTTGCAGAAACATGATACTTAATTAAGCAGCACATTTATCAGTTCGCCACTTGCCTTTCTGTGTTCTGAGACTGAAACTGGAAATATGTCTGAAGCTTACTTAATTTTGCAACTGTGAGATGGTGAAAGTTACTAGTAGGTTGCTCTGTTGCTCAGATATTTTTAGTGAAAGAACATTATAATACTTACACAACCATTGAATTCAAAGGTTCTACTTTATAACTCTGCCAAGTACCATAAAACTTCCAATACAAGCAAGAAAACTGGAAACACCAGGAAGTAAATACAGAAATGGATCCTGGAAGGCCTGAATATTCATTGGTCATCTTTCTAGAAAGTCACCCTAAGCTGACTATAAGTGCAGTAGCAGCCAATTTACAGGAAAACAAGATAAATGTGAGTGATGGATGACCAGAATTTCCTCTTCTTAAGAAAGGCTACTTTTGTTTCAAAGTCAATGAAGATCAATAAAGCAAAAACACTTTGAACTTTACCCAATTTTTAGTCTTTTTTTTTTGCCTTTTTAAATATATATGCTATTTATATTGCTTGTAGTAATAAGGTCTTCACAGCAGGTCCTGTCTACCTATATTTGTAGATAGCTAGCACAATAGGGTCACCTGAGTTTATAATTGGGGGTTGTAAGAGCTGTGGGAATGCACCTAAATAAATATTTCTAATTGATTCTATTTCAGCAATGCCCCAGCAGCAATCTCTGTGCAAAGCTCATATAAACAATAGGAACATTTTCAATGAAACTTATTAAGAAGACACCATAGGAAAAAATAACCACACATGCACCAGTTACAGCAGTATCAAGAAAAAATGAGGTGTAAGCTCAAAGGCTCATTCAACCTATTAAAAGCTGAGACCTGAAGTCAGGTCCCCCATATCCTCAGTGAATGCTCTTATCATCAAGCAACTACTGCTTTGGTAAGGCTGTAGGACTTTTCAGCTTATGTGTTTCTACTTTAAAGAACTAATATACTCATCAGGTCTGAAAGAGTTCAGTGAAGCAATTTCTGTTTTTTATCGGGTAGAAAGACTGGGCAATCTCCCTGGATGAGTGCTCTAATGATCGCTGTAGTCATGATCACAGCACCAATGCTACAAGGGCCAATTTTAAACTGACGCCACTACTGAATACCTAAGCAAGCCCAGACTAGAATATGTCCTAAGTCTGTAGCCAAAGCAGATGCCTGGAAGATCTGTAAATTCTAAGTTCACTAATCAGGATAGAATTAATATTGGCTTCCATTCAACCCCACTATAGTGTAATGAACACCAGGATGCAAGTATTTGGTAACATTGTGATAGTATAGCCAGACACAATGTGCAACTTTATGTAAGTGTGTGAGCAACATCAGCACCAATATGCCAAAAGGCAGGGCATCCTAACAAACAGACGAGGATGACTGTCAAAACCAAAACCCAAGGAAACCATCATAAGCAGCAGATGAAACCACTCTTCTGGGAGAGCTCTTGTCTTGCCCATCCCTGCTAACAGTGACATCAGCTCTGTGATATTTTATACACTTTAATCATTTATGATACAAGCATTAAAGACCAACAGTTTTGTATATGTATTGATATGTTACATATCGTCTAAGATCTAACCATTCTCATGAGATATGCTGTTAGTGAAAGAATTTAGCAAAAAATAAGTTTTAAAGTTTAAAATTGGCATGATTTGTCAGACTTCCCACCAAAGCACTCTCTACATCCCTGATACACATGCAGATATATAGAGATATATACATATACCCATATATAAAAATCTCCATATATTTAGTTGCAACAATTCTAATAGCACAGATTGTTGTTTACAACTCATTGACCTATAAAATATAGGTTTACTCTGTAAGCTCTTGTGAAAGTGCTATATGACTTGGGCATTCAGTACCTGCTCCTCTAAGATTTAAGATCAAAATCAGCTTACTTCTGCAAAATGAAGATGGAGCCCTCAGTATCTTTTAATGAGATGAGTGTATTAGGTTTACGTGGCAAAGTTTTGGTACTGGGGAGGCTGCAGGAGTGGCCTCTGTGAGAAGTGTCCAGAAGCTGCCCCATGTCAGATATGAGCCAGCTCCAGCTGGCTCCAAAAGAGATGGACCGCTGGCCAGACCTGAACCAATGAGCGATGTTGTTTGAGCCTCTGTGAGNTGTGCCTCTGTAAGAGCAGATTGAAGAAGGGGAAAAAAACGCAGCTGGGAGAGATGAGTGAGAAAATGAGGGAGAAATAACCCTGCAGACAACTTGGGAGGAGGAGGTAGAAGAGTGTGAATGGGGAGAAGGTGTTTTTAGTTTGCTTTTAGTTCTTACTGCTCTAGCCTGTTATTAGTAGGCAATAAATTATATTAATCCCCCTTATGCTGAGTCTGTTATGCCTGTGACAGTAACTGGTGAGTGATCTCCCTGTCCTTATCTCAACCCATGAGCTTTTTCATCATCTTTCGTCCTCGTGTCCTTTTGATGAGGGGGAGTGAGAGATCGGTGGGGTGGAGCTTAGGTAGCCATCAGCATGAAACCACCACAATGAGCAGGTCACAGATAAGGCCACTGAGACCGTCTGACTTCTGACAATTACCAGGTTTTGTCACAGAAGTTTTTTTATGAAGACTGTAGGGAAGAAAATGGTGATTTTAGTTCCAAGAGCAACCCAAAAATATTCATTTTAAATTTATTTCTGAGCCTGAAGTAGAGAGACAAGAAATGTATCCAAACAAGTGAACCTTCTCATTGCACACTCTGAAAAAGGGGAGATACAGATTTGCAAAGGTGCACTGCATGCTGAACAAATAGGAGAAATTTGGATGCTCTTTTTAAAGGTATGTATTGGATAGCTCTCCAATACTGGATGTAAATGGCAGTAGTAAGTTTTTCAGGATAACAAGCATCACTTGCAAAACTCAGACTGGTTTATGACCAGCCTGCACATGAAAGTACGAGAGCAGACAGGTTCAGAGGACTTACACTGCTGTACAGGAACTTACGAGATTTCCTTGAAGAATCCACCAGTGAAAAGGTGATATCACTCATGTCCAGGACCTGATTTTGGCCACCTAGTATTACAGCTTGGATGCTCAATGGATTAGTTGCACATTACCAATGAAAGACTAATCTTCCAGTTTGCGTTTGTGTTCTCATACATTAAAAGAAATTGCATATTTCTGTGACTACAAAGTGTGTAACTGGACAAAAAATTCTGAACTTGGTAAGAGAGGTTCACTTCCAAGCCACCACTAGGGAAACTGCTGGGGACTGATTTATTCTTCAGGAAGTAACACACTACAGGACCTGCAAACTGATGGCAAATTGCTTGTGTATTTGTGACAAGTATATCACTGTGAGACCAAAATATGCAACTCATTTCTACTCCTAATGTAAGTGATAATAACATGGTCTAAGTTATTTTCACAATTCTTCATCAGTTTAAGTGACAGATCAGCTATCAACTCGCTCAGACAGCACTTCTTTAAGTAAAAGCAAGTAGCATGCCGCCTGCTGTTCCTCTGGAGTGTATCACATATTAACACCCAGCAGGGAAGCTAGAGAAGTACTTCTAGCCTCCTTCAAGTAATAATCATGTTCAGAATTCACAGTGAAAATCTGCCTCAAAATACGTGTGGATATTCAAAAGAACACAACCAATAAGAAAAATAAAACTGTCTCAGCTTCGACAAAAAGGCTGTAGAAAAAAATAGAAGTACATATTCAACTCACTCCATGAATAAGGATCAAAACTGCTCTGGGATGCCTGTGATTAGAAGTCTGCTCAAAATAAAATGGGACATCAAACACTGTATGATTTCTTCATAATGGATAACAATAGCTATTATGTTAACTATTGAGTAAATAAACATCTGACTTTCAGGCTCATTTTAATGCAAGCATGTTTTCTAAACTTGGTCATGAAACGTTTAGGTATGTTAGATAGTTAAACCTCCTGGAAGTAAAAGTACTTTGAAAGCACAGCCCTTGCCAAAGTTACTATGAGTTAGAGCATTTGAAAGCTCCTGTAAATCTTTCTATTTTACAGAGATTAAAACATTTTTTTTAAGTAGTTGCTTGAAGTCATATAGAAAGCTTGGTGGAATCTGGCCTCGAGAAATAAAACAACATAGAACTTGAATCATGCCCAGACAATTAGGCCATTTCACTTTTTCTGCAAAGGGCAATAAATTATATATGCCCATCCTTTCTTCCAAGCATTTCATCCCATATTTATGAATCATATGGTATCCTAATATCATGGTATCCTACTCTTCTTGCATCTTTGCTAAAAAGTCCTTCTTTCCTTTTTCAGTCACTAACCATGAGTAGTCCTAAGTGCCAACTGATGGTGTATTGGCCAAACATGTTGTTATTAAGAATTATCACTTACAACCATGGCAAAAATTTTCATGTAGTTGAGAATGGCTACTGAACATACAGGAAAACAGACAAACAAACAAACAAACAAAAAACAGATGATGAAATGAATTAATGCTGGCAACATTACATGGTACACAGTGGTAGGAACTCAAACCTGGAAAACAGGAGGGGAATGTTTTTTGTCTAACATCAGGAAACTGCAGACACCAGAAGGCTTCACTTTAAGATACACTTTGCCAGCCAGTCTTTATCTTCTGTTTAGTCAACTTTCAAGCTTAATAAAAACCTTTGAAAGGGGTCTGCAGTAAGCCTATTTTAAAGAGAAATCTCTCGCCTCTCTGTATCTCTGCAGAGCATTCAACTTTCTGGGTTGGCAGTGATCTGAGATTGTGAACACCTTAGTGATAAATGAGTGATACTTGCTGGTCTACCTGTGACTGCAGGCCTTCGGATCTTATCAGTTGTATATTATTTTTTCAGTTCATTTTAAAGATGAAAATATCTCCATAGTTTGCTCTGGTAATTTGAAGTCTGGCAGGAGGGTGAACACTTTTCCCATAAATATCTCTTCTGATTTGGGAAACTGACAAATTTCTAAATGTTTCTTTTTCCCATTTATGTTTTCTCATCACAGCTTGTCCTTGGCTGGCTGCCCAAAATACATATTGTGGAGCCACCATGCCAATCACTCATAGAATCATACAATCATAGAATGGCCAGGTCATCTAGCTCCACCCCCCCTGCCATGGGCAGGGATACCACCCACTACATCGGGTTGGTCAGGTCCCCATCCAACCTGGCCTTGAACACCTCCAGGGATGGGGCATCCACAACTACCTTGGGCAACCTGTTCCAGTGCCTCACCACTCTCTAAGTAAAGAATTTCTCCCAGACCAGGATACAGGACTCCAAGTTGGGCCTCATGAGGGCAGAGCAGAGAAAATCACCTCCCTTCATCTGCAGGCCACACGTCTTTTGATGCAGCCCAGGATACAGTTGGCCTTCTGGGCTGCAAGCGCACACTGCTGGCTCATGTCAAGCTTTTTATCCACTAGAACCCCCAGTCCTTTACAGGGCTGCTCTCAATGTGTTCTTCTCGCAGTCTGTACTCATGTCTGGGATTGCTCTGACTCAGGTGCAGCACCTTGCACTTGGAATTGTTGAACCCCATTGGATTCTGTGCCTCCAGCCCAGGCCTACCTCAAGGGCCCCCCCACGTGCCTGGTCCCGTGGGCGCGGCAGCCACGGGTCCCTCCCCGTGGGACTCGCGGCCTTTCCCAGCAGCGCCAGCCCCGCATCATTTATCCCCCTTCCCTGGGACACCGGGACCCGCACCGTCGCCAGCCGGTGGCCCACAGGGCTGTGGTTTTGCTCTCCCCATGCAGGTTTCCTCCGCGCCCAGAGGCGGTGCGCAGTGCTCCTCGCACTTCAGAGACGTGCCAGAGGACAGGCCAGGTACGTCCCCAAGTGGGGAGCCATCCCAGGGAGCGGCACGGGGGCCGGCAGCACTGGCCGTGCCCAGGCCACCCCTCCCCGGGAAAGCCCTGGTGGCGGGGGGCAGGCAGGGCCTTGCCCGGCGCCCGCCCAGCCCCTCGCCTACAGCTCTCTGTCCCCCACAGGCACTGCTGCCCTCCCGCACGCTGCGGCTCGCCGGCGATGGCCCTCCCTCGTCAGGACGGCGCTTCGGGCTCTGTGCAGNGATTAAGCTCTGTATTAGCTTTGTCCTAGGTGAGGGCTGTGTGGGTGCCACGTGGGGACCAGCTCTCTGCCCAGCTGGCTCTGGGGAGCAGGCCGGCGGCTGCCTGCGGGGCTGAGCGCTGCCCTCAGGGCTGCCCACAGGGCCTGGCAGGAGGTTATCCAGCAGGGACATGCGGTGCCTCAGGCAAAAGAAACACCGTAATTTGGTGTTTCTCCTCAGCTTTTCTTGCAGATGTACAGGCTGGACCTCAGGCAGGCAGCGATACTGGCAGTTGCGTCCTGCCATGCACCCTCTGCTGAGACAGCACGATCTGCAAATGTCCCCAGGCTGCCCACTCTGCAAGCAGCAGCCTCCACATCTTCTCTGAGAGGCAGAGCACATGCAATGAGCACCATGGCTGGTGGACTCCCAGAGCTCGTCCCATGTCCTCAGGGAAACCTGGGTGACCGGGAAATGGCAGCAGTCGTTGAGAGCTGTGGGAAAGCCCTGCAGGTCCCTACATCCTGGGTCTCCCACCTCTGCAGGCCAGACTGAAGAATCGCAACGTTGCATCCCCAAGCCGTGCTGTAGCAGCTAGCCTGAGACTCAGAGTGCAGCCAAGTACGAGGACACCATGCACTCACCAGCAGTCAGGCAACACCAGCCAGGACAGCCCAGGTGCTGGCCACCAGAGGTGAAAACACGCTTGCAGCACGGACAGAACCAGGTGCCCATGCTCAGGAGGGCACCAGAGCTGCTGGTGGGGCCTCTATGCCGTGTTCCCTGGCAGCAGAGCAGGCCCCAGCAGTGCACGCAGACTGCATTGCCTGTCACCTTGAGGGTGAGGCCCTGCCTGTATAGCCCGGGCATGTGGTGGAGCATCTGGTGGTCCTGGCCAGAGAGACAAAACCTCTGGAGGAGCTGCAGAGCACCTCTGGAGGACCTTTGAAGGATGAGCAGAGGGACTTGGCACGGGAGGACCTGTCAGGACAAATGCAGCTGGAGGAAGACACCTCAAGCCGCACTGTGTGCCTCAGCCCCAGGCTCCCGACCCTTCACCAGGACCCCCACACAGCCCCTCAGAAGGTGCCGGGCTCGCCCTTCAGTAGAAGCGGAGATGCTGCTTGAGAGGTAGCTGGCAGCGCTCTCTTGCTACATGCTCCTTCATGTCAGATCCACCTCTTCCACCATAGGCTCCTCCATGGGCTGCAGGGTGGAGATCAACTCCAACATGTTACACCATGCGCTGCAGTGGAATAGACTGCTCCACCATGGTCCTGTCCATGGGCTGCAGCTCCCTTTTGGAGCCATCTGGAAATCGGGGTCTGGCTGGGCATCGGT
>VXAL01018767.1:21309-34545 GCA_013399475.1 Chauna torquata
GGGCCCGGGGCCGCTGCTCCACGGCGTCTGCCCTGCGAAAATAACCCCGGTGATAAATTCTCGTACCAGTCAGACAACACGGCTTGGGCAGGCTCGTCCTGCCCTAAAACTTAAAACTAGACCCTACAAAAACATACAGGGATCTGGACGAAAGAAAGAAGGGGAAAAAAATAAAAGAAAATCACAAAACCCTGCAGTGGGGTAGCTTGAAACTGCCAAATGGTACCGTGTTAATTACTTTAATGATGTTTAAGAATAGCAAATAGTATAGGCAAATAAATAGCATGGGCTGCTGGAGGAGGTTTCCATGGCTCGCTACGTGCAGACAGAAGGCTGCTGTAACCGCATCTCACCGTGTCTCGTACATCACCTCTCCGCCAGGTGACTGGGGTTGTTGTGTGTGTACTACACTCATGCACACACACACACAAGTGTGTGTGTTTATATATATAAAGATAAAAGCTAGAGAACAATAAATAGCTGGTCAGTGGCAAAAGCACCCGCACAGCGAGCGCCTCCCCTACTGCTGCAGCTCTTTCCTCCCGAGGGACTAATTCGGGGTCCCCTGCTTCACCCGCACAAAGTCGACAACTTTTCTTTTTTTAAACGCCTCGTTCATTTCTCTCGAGTAGTAACAGCAGTGTGTCAGTGCCGGGAGGTACACGTAATGGATTACCTAGTCGAGAGAAATGCGTGAGGTGCCCAAACTGTGGGACGATTGTTGCCCTCTGCCCACGCAGCCCCTGAAACTTGTGCCGTGGAAATCGAAAGGTACAGAAGGCAGCTGTGGGCAGAGAGGATGTTTCCATCTTGTCCTGGGATCTGCTTATTTCTTTATTTCGCTTTTTACAGAAGTGTTTGGATGTGCAGGCTAATCACCTTTAATTTTTCATTTGCTTGTTACAGATGTCTACCCCGTTGCTCTCAAGGTAATCTAGACAGACGCAGCTGAAAGCCTGAATCTTATGCCTTAGACATCAAAGAAAGCTCGCACAAAGAAGTATTTCTTCACAACGGTGAATCTTCATGGTAAGTTAGGATTTCTATGGCAATAGGCAAGTCATACTTAAATAGTGAAAGGCGAAGTCTGGAGCCCGTCCAGTCTTTTCATTAAGGACATAATATTTACGTCTAACAGGCCCTTTTTCTTGTGTATACAAGTATATATTTTTGTTTGACGCGAACTAAATCATTTTCATTTAATTTCCGGTAAACAAAACCCACGCGAACAGGGCACTTGTTCCAGATCATAATAAAAATGGATAAGAATGTCAGGAAGAAAAGGCCCGCTTGAACCGTCGCCTCAGCTCACTTTTGTTTCTGCTTTCTGCCGGGATCAGAGAATGCGTTTGGGATTTGAGGGCGAGTTTCTAAAGGCAAGGAAATGGTTTTTAAGGGGGAAAAGAAAAGGAGAAAGGTCTAATCAAGCTCGGGTTGTTCAAAGGGCCTGATTTTGGGGTTGAAAGTGTGAGTTTTATGGTGCATCAGCATGCCACGTTAGGATCGCTATGGTAATGAGGAGAGCAATAGCAAGCGGCCTTCAAAGGAGGCACACTCCATTTGAGACAGTCTATTAAGATACATTTGCACTGACCTTTGGTTTCATGCTAGCTTAATACAATCAGTCTGCCCCTCGCTACGGACATACTTCCTCCACCCAAGGCACTTCTGCGGGGCTGGGGTTTGCTGGGCTTCGCCCTCACCCCACGGTGGGCTCCGCTCCCCTCGTCCCCAGCGGAAGGGGGCGGCGAGGCTCCGGCCGAGCTCCCCGCCGGCCCCCGGGAACGAACCCGGCCGCAGCGCCCGGCCGCGCTTCCCTCTCCCCCCGGCCCTCCCGGGCGAAGGTAGGACGGGGAAGAAAAGCCCCCCTGGGCTGCCCCCGCCCCGCGGAGGGGGTGTGCTGGGGGAAGTCACCGAGGAGCTGGCACTCGGTCCCGGGGCGAGGTCCGAGGGAGCGGCCCTGGCACCCCCCGGCCCGGCGGCCCGCGCAGCCTCCGCGGTGCGGGGAACTTGACACCCGCCCGGCCGGGGCCATGGGCGCTGGGCCATGGGCCCGGGAAAGTTAGAAGTCCATGTTCCAGTAATTGTCTTGTTGTTTATTTTATCCAAGTACCCTAGTGAATAGGGGAAAAATAAACACGATGAAAAAAAATTCAAACAGTTGAGTCGTCTTTAGTGCCAGCCCTTGTGGTTGAATAAAAAGGATGGTCCAATTTCTATTGAGCTGAGAAATCTTTGAAGTGGGAGTTATTATCTGAGAAATTCCTGCTCGTCGTCCTAACAACGCTGATGAAACGTAAAAGGTTCTTTGTCAGCGATTTGTTCTCCTCTCTGTCAAACTCACCCTGCCCGTTAGCTTTAAACCGTTTCTAAAGAGATAAAATCAAACTTTTAAAGATAACTTTAGGGGCCCAGAGGGTGCAGAAAATACCAAACTATCGAATCCTGTGTATAGACATACATCTGGATATATGTGTCTGTGTCTGTGTGAAACTGTCTGTGTACAGATGTCCATAGATGTCTGTATGACCTTACTGCTCGAAAGTTGAAATGATGTCCATTTTTGCATTTTATCCTCTGAACTTTTCTGTCTAAAAAATTATTCCTACACATATGCTGCACAGAATGCAGTTCTTCGGAGAAGGCAGAAATGTTGAGTTTCATCACCACCAGTATATGACCAACAAACTTTTTCTTTCCAGTAGAAAGAAAGCAACAGCATACACATACGAGTAAAGGCTTTGATCATTTTAACAGTCCGAATACCTAGTAAGCGTGTATATACTGCGATGTACCGAAGTTGTTAACGTATTCAAAGCGATGGCTTCCATATGCTCCCATGTTTTATTGTCTGAAAGTGTAAAGATAGTCAAACTACATCTCTTTTGTATCTTCATTTTATAAACATCACCGTGTGTACTGAAACGATTCCCTTATAAGGGTTTATTTAGGAGTTTCTCATTGGAGATCATTAAATGCTCTGTTTGTAAAACGAGTTCCTTGACCTTGTAACTCATCAGTGTACTTCTATTTTAGTTGCTACAGAATGATCTGAGCCCAATCCTGCCATTCTAAGCAACCCCATTAATTTAATGGGACTTTTCGTGAGTAAAGACCGAGTCAAACTGCAGTGGCGTGGGTATTATTATTATTACTATTATTGTTATTATTAATCCTGGAACTTGTCATATTTATGGGAAAATCTACCACATTCCTTGTGAACTGTACAGAGAAGAAACGTCTCTGAAAATGTAGCTGGCAAAAACATTTGCAGTGTTGATATGCTGTATCTCTTTCCAGACTTCTTATATTCCATATTCTCCTTCATCACATGTTGGGTAATGAAGGAATGTGCTGTTGTGTCTTTGAACATACTATTTATTTTTAATATTTGGATTTTTTTACAATAAATATTTATAAACGTATCAATTCTATGGTTATTTTTACAAATGTGCACTTTTAAAAATATGTGTTTGTACCGATGATACCGAACCATTCCTAAAACACTGTGTAGTCAACCTTGTCTTTCTGTTGGTTTTTATATTAGTTGAAAAAAAAAATCTCAAACCAGTGTACTATTAATGTGGTGTACAATCAAGTACTAACGCGTGTTTTTTGTTTGTCTTTAATCTCTTCTAATGTTAATCGTTTTAGGTTGGCATTTGCATTAAAAGAACAAAACAAATCAAAAACACCTCTTTGGGCTTCATTTCTGAGATAACGTTTTTCAGAGCAGAGACTTCAAATGAATTCTTCTTTAAATATTGACCGAAGTGCAGCGTGCGAAAACAGAGCCCGGTGTCACCCGAGTTCCTCCCAACTCGAGCCCTGTCCCTTTGTTGTCTCGCCCGGTTACCTCGGCCGCTGCCTGCTGACTCCTTCGCACACGCCTCGCACTTCGGAGGTCACTGACGCTCTGGATGTTGGCGAGAGTTTCCAGCCAGAGCCGCCCCAGAAAGGCGGCTGCTCCCCTTCGCCCCGGAGGGGGTTATTGTTTTGGCAGGGCGGGCGAGGGATAAAATTGTTTGTTTGAAGAAATTTCCCCCTAAAATGAGTCCCTGCCACAGTGACACTTTTTATGAGGATTCAGAGATTTTTTTTTAAGAGAGGAAATTCGTTCGTCAGTTAAAGTAACGTGAAGGTAACACTTCTTCGCCTTGCATATTCCACTAACTGATTTTAATATGTTGCAGGGTTTCGCGGCTCCCATACTTGCTCAGAGTTTTCTTCGCATGACTTTTTAAACCTCAGCTTTGCCATTTTGACGGATGCAGCCCTGGGCACATAGCAGTCGTAACCCTGTCCGCCCGTGCGCATGCGCACTGCCTGAGCTTTTTTAAGAGGAAAACTTGAAAGAAGTTGCCTAACACAGACAGATGACAAAAAGTTGGCTTTGGCTGACAGGAATATTGTCAATAAAGAATGCATTTGACTACAGAAAGAGAGAGAGAGAGAGAGAGAGAGAGAAGGAAAGAGAGAAAAGAATTAAAGAAAAAGAACGGAAGGAAAACATTTTTGCTGATGCGTAAAAGACAAAAAAAGGCACATAAAGGAAAGGAGGGCTAACAGTACATGCTAATTAAAGAATACAATTCTATGGTCTATAATGATTGAGCGAAGACATGTACTTATTACACTTGACTGTCAACAAGGGAAGGAATGTCCCCTCAGACAACATGGTGAGAGACGTGTGGGCATTATTAGTGGTCCTTTTATAGACATTGCCTTTTCTTTCTCAATGCTGACAAACCATTTTGGAGGGAACCATCCCCTGTTGCTTCCTATCATCGATCCCCATGCAAGCCCCTGCATTGTGCAAGTGCATTAATTAAAGACCATTCATTTAACAAAAGAACATTGTATGTTCAGGAAAGGAAGATTAGAAATATGAATCAGTAGCCAAACCCCATTTCCACCGCGTTATCGGGAGAAGCATAGGGGCAATAGGTGCAGAGTGCACTTACGCACACTTCACCCCGTCAGCCCTGAGCGGGGCTGAGCTCTTTGGGACAGAACCCCTGAAATGGATTACAGTTGAAGAAAGCTTGTTGTCAAGTGTCCGGGTGTGCGTCGGACTGCTTAGCCCCGCCGCCCACCCGGAGGGCTGGCCCGGCCCGGCCCGGGCCCCCGCCGCTGTGACCTGGGGCTGAGCCCCCCCAGGAACGACCGCCCGAAACGCGCCGGGCTGCGGTGCGGGCGCGCACACACACGCACGCCTGCTCTGTCAACGGGATTTTTCCAGCTGTCTGTGTGCGTACGCACGTCCAGACACAGACACACATACGTGAGCTCATCCCTCCCCATCCCTTCGCTGTCTCGATTTTTCCAGCCCGAAGGAAAAGCCAGCTGCTCCTGCCAAGCCGGTCGTGACACGAGTGTGACTTATCACGGGAAGGTGGAAGGGGAGAGCGGAGAAGCGGAGGTTATGAGGAGTGGGGGAAGGAGAGAAGTCGGATTTCCAGTATCACCCACATGACTTGCTAAGCGGCTCCAGCTTCGCTAAAACCTCTGGGCCATATGTTAGTTTATTTACACCCTTTGTCTTTTCGTGTGTCGCCTGGTGCAAGAATATTCCTGGGATATAAATGAAAGTAAGCTAGAGTAAACAAACAAGGGGAGCTCCTGCTTAAGGGATATGTAACATTTCTGAGATCCCAACAGAGCACGTCGTTCCCATGGTTATAATGGGGCCAGAATAGCAATTAAAGCTTTTAGTTAACCCCCCCCAGATTTTTAATGCTGAATGACACATTGACTTCATTTTCTCGTAGATGATTTAGAGTTTTTGCAGGATTGCTCTAGGGAACGAGAAGGAGTGGGGGATGACAAAAGTCACTGCAAAAACAATGCTTTAACATAAAAAAAAAAAAGCACAACAGATTAAGGTGTTCCTAGAAATGACAACATCTTAGAAAAACCTCTGCAGTTTTCCTGTGAGGCTGAATTTGGTCTCAACGTATGGTCTTAACACTTGAAGCTACCCCGGTCCGAGGCGAGGACCGCGCTACCTCGCCGGGATTAGGGGACGAGATCCCGCGGCTCCGGGCACCAGCTCCCGCGCTGGAAATCCGCACGTCAGACTCGTGTTCTTCTTCAACCGCGCAGTTGCCCACTGGCCGGGCTGGAGCACGCTGGGCTACGATGAACCTCTTTTTTTTTTCCCTAAAATAAACAGGACGCCCCAATAAATCGGCTGATATTTTTTTTCTCCCCTCCAAGCCAATGTCACCCAGAGGATCGGCTCCTTACTGCTGCAATACCTGTCTCCGGGTCGCTATGCTGGTGATGCGCGGACTGGGGAAGCCACCCTGGGGTGCTGGGGTAGGCGCCTGGGGAGTGGGCGCGGGGCCAGCCGGGGGTGCTCCTCCGCCTCCCGGCCGGGGGGTGGCCGGCTGGCTCCCCCATGCCCTCGCCCTGCCTCGCTGCTGCCTCTCAGAATACCTGCTAGAGCCTGCCCTGAAAGCCAGACAAAAGCGCAGATCTCCCCCCTTCCTCCCCACCCAGCTGTTTTGGGAAGACAAAAAAAAAAAAAAAAAATTATTCTCCAACTTCTGACTAGTCACTGCTGTCTTAAATTATCGTCTGCCCTGGGGGGGCAATAGTGAAGCAATGGGAGCTCCTTGCTCCACCGCCTGCTCCCGCGAGCGGCTGGGAAACAGGGTGCATCTGAACTTGGGCAAAACTGGGCTGCCCTGATGCAGCCCTCGTCTTCCACGGGCCGGGGGTGGCGAGGCAGGAAGCCCTGGAGAGGGGATCCAAAGGCAGGTTTCAAGGGGGAGGTTTTGTTCTCTCTACCTGAGGACAGATTAATCCTCGCATATACTTGATAAAGATGAAGATCTTGCTGGGAGGAAGGGAAAAAAAATATCAGTAGGAAAAGACTGAAGGAGTCAGTGGATTGTTATTGTCTGGAAAACAGGCCACCTTTAAAAACCTGTTGTAGAAATACAGAGACTCCTTTAAGTGTGAAATATCATTTCATTGTAAATAGTCAAAAAAGAGTCGGTAATCCAACTTCCGGAAACTGTTCTGAATTATTTCAGCAGACTCTTTTAAAAGGGGATTAGCAGGGCTTTAGGGGCAAAATCCTTCTGTTTTATTCAATCTCTGATTTTATGTTATAATTACTAGATGTAAAGACTCGCGAATTAGTATGCAGGCGTCGTCCAGACATTATGCAGGTGCTATTCTAATCATTCAGCTTTTTAATTAAGGAACGAGGTAAGAAAACAGAATCATAAAAACACTTTTGTGAGAGCTGAGAAAATCGTGAGCGACTGCATGAATAAAGCCTTTATACCTTATCCTGACAGGTCAGACACCAATTGCCTGACTTACGACCTTTTCTTGCTGAAACAATGGTTAACAGCTTTCTCACCTTGTTCCCATTATAGCCTTTATTTTCGTAGAGAATTTATGGAAATGGCCCCGAAATGCTTACACTAAAGAGGGATGCAAAAAGGTATTGCAATTTTAATTGGTGCGTGTCCCGTTTAAAGACACTTTCTGTCGGGTCGTTCGAGACTGGAGGGTCTCAGTCTGGCACGAGAATTTGGGCAGATCGAGGCGGTTTGAAGCATAAAATTCTCCTCCAGTAGAGGAGGGGAAACAAACAAACAAAAAAGCCACCCAAAGTTGCCGGAAAGCCCAGGCAGCCGGAGCGGCTGGGAAGACGCCGGATCTGCCTTTGTTCAGTGCATCAGAAGACATCGTGCTCCTTGATCCCGCAATGCAAACTTAAAGCCTTTGTGGGCTTTGTTATTATTATTTAATTTCTTTCCCTTGCCTTCCTCCTCTCCCCTCCTCTCCCCCCTCCCCACGCCTGGCACTACTGCATCACGTGTATTAACATATGAATGAAACAACCACAGCCAATGCACTTAAGGTAATACCTATGCTCCGTTCTCGCCTGATTATCTTTTTATAGAAAGTTACATTAACTAATGACATTTACATAAATATGAATAATTAGTAAGGTAAGTAATTCTGCTCTGACGGGGGAAGGCGGAGCAAGAAAGTGCCTGAGACCTCAGCCCAATTTTCGGCTCTGCAGACCTGAGTGCTGCTTCGCCCTGGCACCGGGAAGGAGCCGCAGAGATGTGTGCGGGGAGGAGGGGAACTGTCACATTTATATTGTTTTCTTTTTTCTAATGTGAAACTTTTATCTTGTGCCCCTCTTTTATCTCCCCTCCAGACCTCCAGTTCTGAGCAGAGTTCAGTGGCTGTAAATGATAGGTTCCCAAAAGCATCAATCCGCGCTCCTCTAGTACTTGGCCGAGAACAATGCAAGTATTAGGATATCAGCAGCACTCGAAATGATCACGCGTTAAATTATTTTGCTTTCACGGATGAGGGGGCTTTTTTCCAATGTAAATCAAGCGCTTTAGTTATTAAGTCTGAACACTAATCTCCAACAACCTTTACATAATGTGGCAGAATGTGCCACACCACTTCGCACCTGCACTCTGAATAGAGCCGCCTTTTCAATGTAAGACACGCTTGTTGCCCCTGGGCTCCAAAGGAGTTGTGTGAATAAGTCAAGCTTTTTGAATACCCCTACTCGCTTTCTCTTCCTCCTTTGATCACAGAAAATGTCTTCTAATTTGTCCTTTTTCATTGTAACAACGTTTTCAAGTCTCTTTTTATTTTCCAAACCACATATTTATAAAGAACATAAATCGCCCCAGAAAACAAAAGTTCTCTCCTCGCCAACTGGCCGAGTAGCCTATGATCACTTTGTTATTCACAAGGAGAAGAAGGGGAAAACAAGGTTCTCGCAAAGACTGTTGCTTCTCGAGTTTGTCCTAAACAAACGTTTAACTTTGGGACGGGACGCAGGGGGGAGAAACACGCTTGTTCCCTTCAGAAATAAGGACAGATCCATTTGACTTGGGGATCTGCTCTCTGCTCTCTCCAGGCTGGTGGCCAGCTGCCGTTCATTCTTTTAGGCATCAGCGATAAATGGCGCGGAGGAGGGCGGGAGGGACCGCTACCTCTCCTTGCCCACGGGAGTGGCCGTCGCCTCCGCCTGGTTCCTGAGCCCACCAGGCAGAGCAGGGCGAAGCCAGCTGCAGCGAGGGGGTTGCGCGCATCAATCCTTAGCGGAGCTGCCTACTTTAACGACCTTCGAGGATAATGACCTCAAATTTATAAATCCGCGCACGACGTCAAAGTTAAAGGGGAGCGGACCCTCACCCTTCCTGCGAAAACCCACCGGGCTCCCCCTCTTCCCCCGACCCCCGGCCCTGTTTTGCCGCCGGGAGCGGAGAGCGGCTGCCCCGCTGCGGAGTGCGCGGTGCCCGGCCCGGCTGCCCGGGCCCCAGCGGGGCTTCCACCTCCTGCCGCCGCCCCGGTCCCGTCTCAGACATTTCCGAGGCTCTCTGCCTGCGCGTCTGCTACGGAGCAGTAGGTTAATGGCATTTTAGTTAAGTTGGTCTCTCTGCAGGCTAAGCCCAGCCTAGGAGTTTCTCACTCCTCCTTCTCACAGACGGGTTTCCGGACGACTCTTTAACATCCCTATTCATTAGCACGTTAATCAAGGCTGTAATCCTGGCGAGGAGATGCCCGTGCATTTCTGCTGCAGCTAAAACCGCCTCTCGAGCGTGCACCTATGCGCAGCACCGCGCAGCGCCCGCTCCCCCCTCCGACGGGCTGCCTCCTCCGAGAGGCTATTTTCTTACATTACCGTAGGCTCTGGGTAAGAAAACTAACAAACCCTTCTAATACAGTTTAAAACACTTTGATGTCTTGCCAAGAAGCACACTTCCTTCAAGAGACAAGTCAACATTTGTTTTTCACATTAAATGGCTTTTAGTTGCCACTGAAAAAATGATGCTGAAGGACCACTTTTTAATTCGATGTATAACAACCGCGGGGGTCTAAGAGAAAATAACGGCGAAAGCTATAGACACAAATAACTAAATTACCAAAACGTTAGTATATCTCCTAGGTTCATTAATATGTAACAGACTCCCCAGTTAATCTCCAAAAGCCAGTGTTCCCCCTCTAAAATAGCACTCTGGGACGAATTGTACAGGAGATCAATCACTGCTAATGCAGTAAGGTTTACTGCAAGGGGGGAAAAAGCTATTTACACCTTCAAATAGAAGCTTTTGAGATTTAAGAGTAAGGGTCATACATCACCAAGAATAAATGATTATGAATTGGTAAACGCGCCCTCCAGCCATTAGCTATGCGACGCGATTTATCATTTCTGGGTGTTTTTCTTTTTAAAATCATCTGGCTGTTTGAAAAGAAAAGCATGACGGAGAAAAAAAACACCGCGGGAAAGTTTGTTTTTGCATATACTATAAGTCATCAAAACATGGCTATTCAGAAATACACGGGGTCACCTATGAACAGCCTAACGAGAGACAATAAAGCCCTTCCATTGCAGACTTTTATGACTAAGCGATCGGTGGGTTTCTCCGAGCCGAGCTCCGGCCGCTCCTGCCTTTTTTCCCCCTTTCCATTGCACGTTACAAACCCGCGAGTGTTGTAAGAAATCATTTACGCCTTAAAAATGAATCGCCAGTGTCTTTCCGTCGCCTGACATATATTGAACTTAAACTACTTGGGACTTTTTGCCAGATTTCAACAAATGCCAGTTGTTAGCCAAGATGTTCACAAACACCCGTGTAAGGACTGGACGGGGAGGACCTGCAGATGCCGGATGATAGTACAGGACACCTCTTGCTTCTTGACTTCTTTGCAGAAAAGATATGAGGGCTCGTTTGGGTGGAAAACCTTGCAGCTCAGGTCCGTGGAAGCCGCCTCAGCCCTCTACCGCTGTGTGGAGAGCTTTTTCGCTTGTTTGCGTGTCGCTGGCTTTTNNNTGGTTTTTTTTTTTTTTTTTTTTTAATTGAAATTGGTTCGCAATGCCAAGTAAACCTTTTTCCACTTAGACTGTGCTCAGGGCGGTGGGAATGTTGCTCATCAAATTAAATAATCTATAATAAAACGCATACTTCAGAGCTGGGAAAGAATGACAGCGTGCTCTCCGGGGGCGGGGGAGGCTGGCTGGCGGCACCGCTCCCNTGGCACCTTCCATCGGGGGCAGCCGACAGGGCGGGGTGGGGGGGTGGCATAAAAAAGGGGTTTGTGGGGGGAATCACCTGCCACTTGGTCGGAACCTCCTCCGCCCCACAAATAGCTGCTGGCGCTGGGCAGGGAGGTTAGGCGACGGGGACATCTCTGGATGAGGCCCTTGGAAAAGCTCAAACCAGGGCGGTCCAGTCCCTTCAGGCCTCTTGGGGGAGGCGTGCTAGGGACCTCCGCTTGGAAGGGCCTTCGGGGAAAATATAAAGTTCCCTAAACTGTTAGTCCCGCCGCCCTGATACGTCGGGCTTCAATTGTGGCAAGTGCCTGTTTTCTTAGGCTAAGAAATTTAATATCTCTGGTGAAAGGGTCTGTGGCAGTGGGGCTCACAGCAGGTAACCAGCTCTGCTAGGGGGCTTTTTAGTCCCACTTCTAACACTCCTAACGTATTTGGGAATAAAGCGACTTGCTTGTAGACTTGAGGAAGAGCCGAGATTTCTGGTTTGTTTTACAAGCTCTTTACAGGCACATTTAGCCAAAGGACGCTGTTTTATGTAAAGACAAAGACACAGAGCCCGTTCTGGGGAATGCGGGGCTTTTACAAAACTCTGCTCCGTCGCTTATTGTCTACTGGGTGGCTTTGAAAAAAAGCACACGATGGGTTTTCTGACTCTCTCCTCTGGGTGCAAATACCTTGCTGCTCAAGGCACCTGCAGACACTGACCGGGCGATGCTGTCCCCTCTCGGTTTCTGGGCTTGTCCGTGCTCTCCGCGGCAGCGCAGCGCCCTTGTGCCAGCCGCGGAGATCCGCGGAGCTGCCAGTAGACGGGGCGGGCGCGCCGGGCCGCACGACCCCCGACGGGAAGCGCACCAAACCGGTGGCAACCTCGGCGTGCACTTCACTGTGGCAGGAGCAAGTTCGCGCTTGCTGAGAGGCGGGGAGACCGTGGAAGCCTTCCCCAGGTGCTGTGCGCAGGGTGGAGAGGGCAGAAGCCGCCTGGCCGCTGCCCTGGCCTGCCTGCGCGCCCGGGCCCCGGCCGCACGCCCCGACCTCTGGACGCATAGGCGCAAAGCATCGCCTCCTCCTCCCTCTCTCTCCGTTACTGAAGAGTGGTAACAAACTAGTAATTCCCCTTTGTCACAGGAGAGTGAATGGAGACTGACGCTGCTCCTTTCCTCCCCAGGATCCCCACTGGAAGGTCCACTTCTTGGTCCACAAAAAGGACTGGATTGCGAGATGTTTTCCTCAGAAATCCTCTCCTCTTTTCCTCAGAAATCCTCCCCTCTTTAAGAAGCCTATTTCAGAACGCAGAGGAAGGAAAAAAAAAAAAAAAACACTTAGATGATCTAGTTCTCCGGAATAGATGAGATTGTCTCTTGGAATATCTAATGCTGCAATTCCAGTTCGAAGTATACCCATTTCCTCTTTATTACATCATTCTGCATTTTATTTCTATGATTTTATGTTTTACTGCTGTTGCTTTTTCCTGCGAAAGTCTATATTTTCAGCGTTATAGGAAGTCTCTGAAGATCCATAAGATTATTATTTATCTGACTTTGTGTGTCTCCAAGTGCTGTATACATTATATAATTGCTTTAAAATGTTTTCATAAATTACATTCAGAAATGTGTCATAGTAAATTACCTTTGTAATAAAATGTAAAAAATGCAAATGGCTGTTGTCTTTATTACGTTTTAAACCATTGGTTTATCTGCACTATTTCACTTGTCAGTTGCACAATATGTTGTATAAAGGGAAAGCACAGTTTGATAACAGATAGATGGAACCTCGTGTGTAATCTAGCAGGCACGTACAGTTTGGGTCATTTCCTTATCTCCCGCAGAAAAGACATTATCCCCCTCATATTTACATACTTTTCAATATTTGTCAAACAATCATAAATTATAAATTAATGAAATGTTCGACAGTCTTCAGAGATCAGACTAATGAAGACATTTACCTTTTTGGTGATTTGGAGTCTCATCTTTGTAAGTTTAATGACATTTAGACTCTCACGGTTTATTAGGCTTTATTAGATTTGTCCTTCACTCCTGCTGTCATTCAGATGTCTCTGCATAAACATCACCTGCTTCAGGTACAAGAACAAATCGACTTCTTCCAGGAAGGTTCCGAAGCAGCGGCGCCTCCAGCCCCGGGCACGGAGCGGGCGCGGGCGCGGGAGCGGCGCGGAACTGCGG
>VXAL01018770.1:44140-55370 GCA_013399475.1 Chauna torquata
TCCTCTGGGACCTCTCCAGATAACCAGGAACGCTGACAGATGGTGGAAAGCGGCTTGGCAATTACCTCCGCCAGCTCCCTCCGCACCCTTGGGTGGAGCTCATCCGGTCCCATGGACTTATGACATTCCAGTTGAAGGAGCAGGTCTCTAACCGTCTCTTCTTGGATCTCAGGGGGGCATTCTCTACTTGAGTCACAGGGGATGTCATGGTCGGGAAGTAAAGTACCCTGAGGATAACTGATCCGGCTATTGAAGACCGATGTAAAGAAGGCATTGAGAACCTCAGCCTTATCCTTATCCTCAGTGATCACATTTCCTGCTGCATCAAGTAAAGTATGGAAATTTTCCTTGGTTCTTCTCTTGCCGTTGATATATTTGTAAAAGGGTTTCTTATTCTCTTTTACTGCTGTGGCCAATCTGAGTTCTAGTTGGGCTTTTGCCTTTCTAACTTCCTCTCTGCATATCTTGGCAACCTCCTTGTATTCACCCCAAGTACATATTTGTACATACTGTGGTGGTTTTACACTACTGGGCAGCCAAACTCCACCACAACCACTCTCTCTCTCTCCCTCCTCAAAGGAAGAGGGGGAGAAAATACAATGGACAAGGGCTCAATGGTTGAGGTAAGGACAAGAAGGTTGCTCACCAATTACTGTCACAGTTTTTTTTACCTTTCTTAAATCTGCTCTCACAGAAGCACAAACATCGCTCACTGGCTCAGGTCTGGCCAGCGGTGGGTCCCTTTCGGAGCTGGCTGGAACTGGCTCTTATCTGACATGGGGCAGCTTCTGGAATCTTCTCATAAAAGCCACCCCCGTGGCCCCCCAGCTACCAAACCCTTACCATGTAAACATAATACACATACTTATACTAAAGATCAAAAAGGAAAACAAGAACGCTCTCTCCATACAGATAAGACTACCCATTGTGGGAGAAAGTTGTGCTGTGCGTGAGCACCACAGGCATTAACCATAGTCCTCACTGTTGAGTAGTGATGATTTCAGTACAAGTAAGTGCTTTGAAAATAAATGACAAGATTGCAAGATTTTCTTTTAAATCAAGGTTTGAGATGCATTGCATCTAATTTGAGACATAATGTAGATATCTACTACTAACTAGTAAAGGAAAGAAACAAGCACTAATAATACAATTATTTGGTTCTTTAAACAGGTGTGTTAGGTTGAGAGCAATGGCCTCTTGGGCATACCTATATCTTTCTATTGAGTATAAAAGGAAGCTAGATGACTAATGCAGATGCAGATTCTACAAGACAAATGTCTAAAGTTAGCTGACATGCATTCTGCTTTGGGTTCTTATTTTCTTCCGTTCCACTCTTCACTTTGAGTTGTATTACATATTCACTAACTTTCTGACACTGTTCCTTCTTATTTTCTTTGATAAAAACTAAAAAGTAATGCTTGTTTTTTGAGTTACTTTTATGGAATTTTTACACCATTTTGCTTCCAAATCCTACTCCTACTTTTTTAAATTTGAAAGTTTTGCAGTGGTATTTTACAAAGCAAAACCAGAACTTTCTCATTAAAATATTTTTGCACAAGGGTCCAATCGTTTAAAAAGCAGATATTGCTTCTGTTGCTTTGATCAGTCTTACAAGATGTGATGCTATTCTGAGTTGATCAGTAATTTTAGTCTATTGTAAATAAGTCTTTCATTCATTTGTAAAGTTTTGTGTTTTGTGTTACACCAAAGTATTTATTACTTATGGATCTACAACCTTCATGGACAAGATTTACCTCATGCAACTTACATAGACTTGATTGCTCTTTTAATTCAACACACATTTGAATTATGGGAAAGAGAGGTGACTATTTCAAATAATCTAATTCCACAACAGAATGATTTTTCATCAGTTAGAGGACAGGAAATGACGTAAAGGTTGGCTCCATGTGAAGAAGTTAGCACATTGACTCTGGGTTCCATCCTGAAAGAATGCATATCTCTTTACCTAATACGCTAGTTACGTACTCAGCTGTCATTACGACCTCTTTACTTTGGCTCCTATGCACTGTACTCTGCATCGTAGGAGGGCATCAACCTGTAATCAACCTCTTTAAAGAAAGTTCTTGCAGTCTGGAAGGTCTAGGGACAAACCTACTCCAGAAGAAAACACTTTGCAATAACACATAGCTGAAGGCTGTAAAAGTGTTATCACACGAACATGTTTGCCTGTCTTTTTGACAAAAACACTTTTGTTAGACCTGCTTGAACCTACATGAATTTACACAACTTAATAGTGTCCTTATCTAAACAAATAGACATAAGCTGGCCTAAAACTGGAATGATACAGAGAGAGATTATGCCCTTACATACCAGATACATGTTCTGGTTAATCTGGCAGGAATATGTAACAGAAGCTGTTAAAATTGATCTCAGGGCAAAGCAAGACATATGATTTTTTTTTTTTCATAACCAAAATAGTTAAGTTTTCATCATGCTTATTAATGGAAAGTGGAGAATATTGGCAGTTTTTCTATTTAGGAAATTAGGGCAAAATAGAAATTACAGTTCCTTTCATAAGAATGTAGTAACCTTATATATCTCCACGCAACTTGTTACTGTTTAGTGTAGAAGATGATTTAAATTAAATTTGACATTAAGTAAATGAGTATATTTGAGTAGCCTTAGCTTATTGCTGATATTAGCAACTGTTACTTTTACTATCTTTATCTTCCAGTGGAGTATATATACTCCATTGACCTTCTAGAATTTCAGCCCACTCACACACTAAAATTCTATTATCATGTCTGATCAGATTGCATGCCTAGGTCTATAGAATGATTATCAATAAAAAAATTATTTAAAAAGGGATGTACCATTGTAGTATATTCCCCTGATGGATCCTCCATAAATCTCACAACTGACACAGAAAGAGATCTTGGGGATGTTATTCAAGTTAAAGATTCCATTCCTAGTTTCAAAATCTGTGGAATCACACTTCTATTTATATAATATTTACAGGAAAGGAATAGCAGCAACCCTAGCAAAAACAATACAAATATAATACTTCCCATTATACAGTATATAGTGTTTTTCAAAATAACAATGCAAAACTGTCTCAAAGCAGAAAAGAATCAAGCGTAGTACATAAGCATTATATATGTTCACAAAAAGATAAAAGTAGGAAATCACACTGTACTGTGCAGTTCCCCAGAAGTCAGCTATAAGAAACAGAAAGGAATATAATTGTATAGTAGAAAAATTAAGGAATATGAAAACACACATTTTCTCTGTGTTCTTCCTCTCTTCTGGGTAGAGAAACAGAGTAATCAACAGATATCTTAGCACAGTAAGACAACTTCCATCTAAAGGTAGTAGAGGGAAACTCTAGCTCAACTGAGAAGAATAAACTGTGAAGCTATATGAGCGTAATTAATGACAAATTTCTGCTTTTTTCTCTCTCTTTTAAACTTTCTTCAATAAGTAAGCATATTCTTCTATTTCTGAATATTACTATATTTAAACAATTTCATGCCTATATATGTGACAGGCCCTTTGAAACAAATGCCCTGCTTCCTTGCAAACTGCTCCACTGTACCTAAAGGACATTTTACCTCTAAAGAAAGTGCAGCAACTGCTTAGAAAACTAAAGTTTAGGAAAAACATATATTCTTTCAATGTCAAAAAATTCCAACTAGGTAAGACTCTTGACAAGCAGAAAAGTTGTAAGGATCATGTTGGAACACAGAAAGTATGGTGTATTTATGTTATCAGCTTTAAAAGGAGTTCCTCTTAATAATGATGATGCGAAGAAAAGTCAAAGGTATTTGTGATTTATTTCAAAGTTTCTGCAAACTAATAGAAAGCATTTCTGAAACCTGATTTAAAAACATGAAATCAAACATTGTTGATTCATTTAAGAAAAATCTTTGTACCATGCTCCAACTTTATGATCCAAGTAACCTACATTACCTGTATCCACCAAACATTTTATTATTACACTGCAGTCACATAGAGATGGCCATATAAGTTTGGGAAGAGGAAGTATCACTATGCCAGTATTAATCTTCACCATGTTAAGTTTTCAATTATAAAGCTACATGTAGTTGTACAAGTCTTTCAGCTTAAAAATAAATAAATAAATAAATGAAAAGCTAAATAAAATCTCTAAGTGCCTTTTATATGATTTATGATGCTCTCTGGAGACTTTCATCCATAGATGAAGAAAGAACACACAAAATGTTTGTAGTTGTGACTGATCTCCTAAATAGGTCACATTATAAAAGAGAAAATCTTTTTTCCATTTCTAAACATGCAGATGGTAACCACTGTGTCAAAATAATCAGAAGTATAAGAAGCAGGTATACTATGTATACTGTATGTGTGACTTTACAAACATACAGCATTAGAAGATATTAACTTACACTGAATTGCACCCTACCTGAGCTACTATGTAAGAACTTTTACAGTGTACAGTGTCATCGTAAGTATGGCAAGAGGGACCAGATTCATCTCAGAGAAAGACAGGCAATGTACTTTGCGTCCAAATTACGTTGGTGTTACATGTGTCCTTTAGAACATAACTGACCATGTGATTAAATCATAGGGAGCTTACTCTAGACAGAGTACCATTGGTCAGGTGGGATTACTACAGGAATCAGAGTAAAGCAATACTGTGTATAATTTACTCACATATTCAGCATTTAAAGGGTAGTTCTCTGGAGCATCTCATATATCATTAGTATCAACCCCTCAATTCTTCCCTCTATATGCATGTTGAACATTGTAAATGATTACTGTCTTGTTTTCTTGCAATAAAGGGCAAAAATCCCCAAAGAAATGTCGTGTTATGCATGAGTTCCTTTCACAAGCCTGATCACTAAGTGCTCACCCAGATTCGAGTGCCACTTACTGAGTTAACAGCACCATTTCTTATCAGCGCTAGATGTTTTTTTTTTCTTTGAGTTTTCCAAGAACATTCTAGTAGTGAGCAATTTTAATGTTAGCTAGCCTACGTAACTGACTAAAATGAAACCTGACAGAAGTGTTAAAGCTGTGATCCTGTGTCGTGGTTTAGCTCTGGTGGGTGGCTCAGTACCACAAAGCCACTCACTCGCTCTCCCCAAGTGGGATGGGGGAGAGAATCAGAAAGGTAGAAGTGTAAGAACTCATTGTCTGAGATAAAACACAGTTTACTAGGTAAAGCAAAAGCTGCACAACCAAGCAAAGCAAAACAAGAAATTCATTCTACTTCCTGTCAGCAGGCAGGTGTTCAGCCACTACCAGGAAAGCAGGACTCCTTACATGTAACAGTTTCTTAGGAAGGCAAACACCATCATCCTGAATATCACCCCTTCCTCCTCCGTTACCCCAGTTTTTATTGCTGAGCGTGATGACATATGACATGGAATATCCCTTTGGCCAGTTTGGCCAAAGCTGTCCTGGTTCTGTCCCCTCCCAGTTTGGTGTGCACCTCCAGCATCCTCGCTGGCAGAGCAGCATGATAAGCAGAAAAGTCCTTGGCTCTGTGTAAGCACTGCTCTGCAACAACTAAAAACATCGGTGTGTTATCACCACTATATTCATCAAAAATCCAAAACACAGCATTGTATGAGCTCCTATGAAGAAAATTAACTGCCCCAGCCACAACCATGACAGCCTTGAGAGCTGCCACTACTCCTTTGAAATCCTAAACCAAGTCTGAATCCTAATTTTGATGCTCCTTTATAAAAACATTTCCTGAAACAAAAAGCACTCCAAATTAAAATCTGCACTGCTTAACAATCTAATGTTAATCCACCAAAATAAACGGAAAAAAATGCTATTAATTTCAGGAGTATTTTTGGACCAGATCCAGAAAGCATAATTTTCCCTCTCCTACAAACAAGAGGTTCTTCATGCAGCAGTTAGTTCTTGAGCTTCAGTGAAAATTCTGAATGAGTAAAATATTATTCTATAGAAGCCCCAGAATCAGGCCCTTGCTCCTAAAGAAAATCTTTACTGTTGTCATTATTATGATGATTGGCATTTATCATTTTGATTTCATAAATTGAATTATTTTGACTCATTATAGTGCTCAATATTTTTCTAATAATTATTTCATTGACATTTCTAGTATGCAAACAGCAAAGACAATGTAATCTCAGCTAGGTATTCATATCATCATTTCTCAGAATAAATGCTACTATATATCACTGCAAGTCTGATTACCATCTCTTTTCACTAAATTTTTTTTTTAGGTTAGAAGGTCAAAAACAATGTTTTTGAATGTCTAAAAATGAATTTATGTAAATTGTAACAGTTATATTATTAAGCAAAAAAAAAGAAAAAAATCATTTCCAAAATAAAAACTTATTTTCTGTGCAGTTCTAACAACTCCAAAATTTTTCTTTATTGGGAAAATAACGGATGACCAAGAATTCCCATAATGTTCATATTAATATCCCTCTGCACTTTATCTCAGAGCAATGCTGTAGCAGAAAGAGCTAATGAAGTATTTGAAAGTATAAAAAGGAAAATATTTAGAAGTTAGAAATCTCTGTTCATGGTATTGTAGCATTATCCTTAATATACTGTGTTCAACACTGATGCCTCCTCTACAAGAAAGGAGTGGAATCACTTGAAATGGTCCATAAAAGGAACATCCCTTAGATGTCCGGCAGACTGAATACAAGTCTTATAATAAAGACAGAAATTTCATCGTATTCCACTATCAAAGAGTGAAATGAAAAGCTGAATGGACTCAGTTCTTACACTCTCTTTGAACATCTTTTGCTCCACTCCGTGGACCAGGTTGGTGGCCCTCAGTTACACTTCCTGGAGAGGGATTCAATACATTTCTTGTACTGGGGAGCCTAAACTGGACACACCACCCTGAACTGGTCTTACCAGTGCTGAACAGAAGGGAAGGATCACTCCCCTGGCCCTGCTGACTACACTTTACCGAATTACAGTCCAGCATATTTAGGGGCTTCTTTGATACAAGGGCACATCTCTGGATCATGGACAATTTGTTGTCCACCACGACCCCAAGGTTCAGATATTATATATCTCACTATTTTTGAAATTACAATTAACATCTTATTTTACATTTCGGGCAGGCACTGATTTTTCAGAAAACTCTTATCTACGTTAAGTATATTAAAAGTTCTTTTTCTCTGCAACTGAAAATTTCACCCGGGGGGCACAAGACCCAACTTTCAAGACTGTTAGCATTTTCAATGTTAGGAAGCTTAGCAATTTCATATATTTGAATGAGCAATGATATCACCAAGGGTGTAACTAACCTGTCTTCAGTCAGATATATATGAACCTCATTTTGAATAGGGAGAAACAGGGAAATTTGGGCACAGTAGTTTCACCTGTTGGTGTAGATGATGTAGATGTGTAGTTAGGTAAGATGAGTTACACTCTAAGGATATGTCATGGGTAGGACAGAGTAAGTGGCAAGCCACAGTGGATATAGGTCCCAGGGTTTATTTAATAATGAAGCAGATTAGAGCTTCTATCCACCTTTACTCACTGACACACTCACTCACTCCTCTCCAGCGTTATGTTTACTAGGTCTCAATATTTCTTCCCTGCAGAGACGTCACTGTTGGTCCAGGAGGGTTGGATAGAAAGTCATGTTAATTCTTGCCATGCTGCTTCCCACAATCACCAGTGTCAGGTATTACTGGACAAAGTCCTGGGGCATCCCCCAGCATTTGTCTCCACACACCTCTCTGATCTCTGGAATCTTCCTCCACTCCTCAGATCTTTCTCTTATCCAGGATTTTCACCTTCTTCTTTCAGGGACAACCTCTTCCAAAACCTAAAGAGTCAACCTGCAGAGGCACAATACATGATCAGCCTCCTGACTGGTAGTTCTGTCTCATGCATCTGTTAACAGACAAATTCAGGACATGTCACTTTTGTTCTGTCCAAGTTTTATCAAAGTTATGACATGCACTTAATTATCAGTCACATGTTACCATTCACATTTTAAGCTATTTTTTTTTCACTTCTGACAGGATTGTGCAAGAAATATTAGGGTTTTCCTAGTATCAGATCATAACACACTATGAACAGCTGTGAAAGATATTTCAGTATTCAGAAGTGATTCCTTTATGTTCAGAGTAAGTCTTCTAAATTTTTGTTTTGTTTCTGAAAATCTTTGGCAGAATAGGTGTTATTTTCTAAAATCTGGATTTCACAAAACAAGTATTTTTGGATACTTACATTGCTTACCATCACTTTTTGCCTGCACCAGATGATGCAGATATACACATATAATGAGATAATTTATCAAAGTGAAAACTATTACTTCATTTCAATATTTAATCACGAAATAAAAACTGACTAAGCAAAGCAGCAGTTAAAAAAAAAAAAAAAAGATAAAGAATGAGTTACTTAGTTTTGATAAAATGGTTATGTCTGGAAATTGAGACTGAGGGTATAACTTACACTGAAATGCTTAACCTTTTCAGAAGGGTCCTGCAGCATACTATACTAACAATAATCATGAAGGATTCTATATACTAACAGCTATAAGCAAACCTGTATGTTCAGGTTCAGGGGTTATATAGGAATGATCTGTGGTAAAACAAATGTCAAATTAAGATCTATTTATAAAATGAAATGCTATCATGACAAATCCACAAGTCATTGGAACTTACTGCAAAACAGAACAGATTAATTTTACAAAAGTCTATGTCACTAAAACTGGACTGCTCCATATTCTGGACAGAAATCATTATCATTTTGTCTCATAAGAAATTCATAGTATTTTTATTTCATCACATTCTAGCACTGCAAATATTCTGGATGCCTAGCCCTCTAAAAACACAAGTCATTATATAGCTGATTTCTATGAGGGTGAAAAATTCTGCATGCAGAAAACACAGGTATTCCACTAAAGTGATGCTGAAAACAAGGGTCAGAGAAGGCTGATGGATGGTTAATTTATTTGATAAGGCTCAGTGCAGGTCAAATAGATTTGTGTGTATTTGGTGATAATTTCTCTGAAGCAGACAGGCATCTCTCTGTATTTTGTCTTCTTAAAGAGAGCTAATGGAGAATTTGTATTGTCCAGCCAGCTTAGAAAAAAAAAAAAAATGTTCTGTCTGTATTTCATGATCGTCATGTACTAGAAATTAATTTTAGTTGCAAACCATCTAGACAGCACTAGGAAATTTCAGGGGAACCATTTAGCTTCTATATTCTCTTGCATAACATCGCATAACCACAGAATTCAGTATTCTTGCTTCATTAGTTACATTTATAGACAAGTGCATAATAAATATTTCTTCTGTAATACTGTCATGCCCTTTCACCTTGCAAAAGAACCAAAAATGAATGCTCATCTTAATTGCCAGGTACACTAGTGGCTGTATTTGAAAACTGCCAGGTACACTAGCAGCTGTATTTGAAATCTACCTCCCTTCTTCCAAAGTTTTTGAAAACTTCCAGACTGGCCCTTCAAAAATGACAGAACGCTTTGGTGTAGTTATGCCATTTATTCCTTTTTGTACTGACTGTTATGTTTGGCATTGACAATGCCAAGTTACTATACTGTTGAACGAGTGGAGGAAAGCACATTTTGGATACTAGCGATGTCTCCTCTTATAGAAAAATATTTATAAAAGTTGTACTGTTGCAACATTTGTTTTCAGTTCAAATCTCAGTTTTCAACAGGTAGTTTACCTGACATACACTTCAATGGAAATGAATTAGTATTGTAAGGCAACTTGATTGTGACTATGTAAACATATGCCACAAATACTTCACACTTTCAAGTAATGGGTATTTTCAGTAGATCATTAATGAATATTGATTATTGCCAGCATAAGCCAGAAAAAATAAGTTTATAAATGTTTCATACATGGCAACCAGAATTGCTAGCTCTTCTAGTGTTATATTTTTATCTAGAAGTTTATGAGTAATATTAGCTTTTGAATACATATGCTGGTAGCATGAAGGTTTACACCCCCTTTGCAAAATCCTCTTTTCTCCTCAAAGGATTTTATCAATCCACTGAGAAATTAAATTCCACACTGAAAGCTGATAATGAGACAGAAACACTTAGAAATAGTTGTTTGTGTTGGAGTGTTGTTATTTGATGCTATGGGGACAGACAGGTTCTTTTGGGGATCCTGGACAGAATGATGATGGCACTAAGCTGTAGTCACAAAGCTTTCATTTTTTAACAGCATTTCATGATCAGTGTAGCATAGAATTTTATGATCAGAGTAGCACGGGATTTTTATAATCAGAATCCGTGTAGCACAATTTTATAAGTAGCGTAGCACAGAATTCTATAGCACAGTTTAGCTTATGATTCTTAATCATGTGGACTCTGCAGATCAGGTCAAATCTTAATACTTGGATTGCAGTATCAATACAACAACCATAATCTAGACTCGAGACATGTAAAGGAATACAAGCCACTCACACAGTCCTTGGAGGAAGCAGACAACAGTTGGAGCATCTCTGACCACCAGGGGATCACAGGTTTTGCCATCTGCCAGCAGTTCCGATACAAGTCCCCGTTAGGACTTGTAGCTGCTTGATTCTAGACAGGGCTCCATGTGCTGTGATGCTTCCTTGTTCTGTGACGGGGTCATCACAAGAACCTGGCTGGCTGGGTGCCTGGGACCTTCAAGACCAGTATGAGGAAAGAAGTTGGCCTGGTGCCCAGGAACTTTGAGCATGGTGGGGAGGGGGAGAAGTCCACTTAGCGTTTAGGACCTTCGAAGCCTGATGAGGAGGAGAAAGAGGACTGATATGTAACCAGCTCAGACCCAGGGAACGGCCATTTGCCTTATAAAATAGCATTATTTATGCTAAACATATTTCCAGGGCTCAGGAGCAGGGGGTATTGGTCACAAGTGTTCATTTATTCTACTACATATATACCTCATTCACGTCTCATCCTTGCTATTGGGAGGTATGTTTTACTTTGCAGTTTTCAAGACCTATTTTTTTACAAAATATTTTAAAGTTAATACTTTCTTCAGGGTTTGTCCCTCTCTCCACTTCTTTGTGGCTTTACTCTCAAATTTTAACAACTAGAAGGTGAAATTTATTGGATGAAGCAATCAGCCTTGTCAAAACCTTCAGTTTTGAAGGGAGTATGTAACACTGTAGATTTGAATAGATTTCAACTCAGGTAATATAGTAATATATAATAATAGTGATATAATATAGTAATATACTATAATAATATATATAGTAATATATAAGTAGATAAGTGGATGCATCAAAGAAAATAAGAGGCTCACATGTGAGACAA
>VXAL01018770.1:55506-67105 GCA_013399475.1 Chauna torquata
GGGGGGGGAAGAAAGAAAAATATTTCACAGTTCCATTTAGTAACATGATGATCAGTGATTGTTCATGTTTAAATTAAGCACTTGCTTTAAAACCTTAGTTAGATCTGATCTTGAAACCTTAGCTTCTTTTAAATTCAAGTTCTTAAATACGACAAGTTACCTCATGTGGGAATTCTGAGCAAAGAACTGTAATTTAAGAATGGAGTTGTTCACATGCGACTGTGAATTTTCATGTCCAAAAATGAACTAGAAGACTAAACTACAGATTGGTGACCTTCTATATAAAATTAATTTCACACTAGACTTTCATCCAATACAGAACTTTCAGATTTTTTCGTAGCTTTTTGTTGTTGTTGTTGTTGTTGTTGTTCATAGCTTTTCCATCAAAGCCAGTGGTCTAAGAGGACCAAGTGAGAAAAGCTCTGTATGAAAGAAAAAAGTTGCAACAATCTCCTTATAAGTAATAAATCATTGGAAAAAACACAGCCCATTTTTGCCATTGATTACTAATGAGTTTTTCATTATCTAGATTTCTATTTTTTGTTGTTGTTGTTGTTGTTGTTCAATGTTCAATTGATTGTTCAATGAACAATAAATGTGAACAATTGCAGCCTGTGGATTGCTTCCCTTAGCTATTCAATCTTTGCTATACATGATTAATCGTCGACACGGCATGGTACTGTTTGTGGTCCTGGTATAGTTGACTGAAAAGAGAACAGCAGAGAACAGCAAACAGCAAATAATAAATACATATGGCCATATATAAACACTTTTCTTCACTTGAGGAAGTATCTACATAAAAATTGGTATTTCCCTAAGCATCCTTACAAGCAAGAACTTGTTCCTGTAAATATTTGCAGTTGGCAGATAAAAGCAGTTTGAATGCAGTTAAAGCAAACACCCATCCAAAATTTAAACAAATATTTTTCAACATTGTTTTAAAATATTTCTCCATATCTATTTGCATATTTTCCCCTCTTATACTTTTTTAAATGCATAGAAAATAAAACATGCAGTTTTTAAACCAAATTTTTCATTATATTCTTCATATTTGCCTTATTCAGTATCTGAAATAGAGATAACTTTCTACTAGGGATCCTTGCTTGTTTTTTGTTCATTCATTAATTCTGTGTATTTAAAACCCCTAGCAAGTACATCATATCTCTCTGTGAGTGTTATCATTATATTCCCTGATTGTTGTCCTACATAATACGAAAAGTAATCAACTATCCAATTTTTGTTGAAGATCACAAAAAGACTGTCATATAAGCTATAAGAAAGTAATTTCCTGAATTCATTGACCTTTCAATTGATATCATAACACAATGTAATCACTAGGCATTCAAATTAGCAGTGTAACTCAACATAGACGGATAATAGTTAAATCTCAAGAGTTTGTCGCCTAAACAACACTGTAGCTCTGTAACTAAAAGGGTAAATGTGCTTCATATTTAGGGATGACCTTTAAGTCCCACAGCTGCCTATCATACATCTTGTTGATCAGCTCTCTTGTTGAGTTCATCTGCTTATTTTATCCTTTTTTGTGGATAACGTTTAGTATTCAGTCAGGTCTGACACTTCTGCCATAGGCACATCGTGGGTCTGTTTGCTTTATTTTATCTTAATCTAGATTCATCTCTCTGAAGAAAATGTCCAGGCACAGAAAAAATAAAAAAAAAAAAATGCATTCTTAAAAATGTTGTCTTTCAGATGAAACATAAAACACAAGGAGATTTTCAAGATGCTTATTCTTTGACCCATGTATATACTAGAATTCATTTGACCTAATTTTATCTGTCTTAACATTAAACATCTGATCTAACCATTTATAGTTTGAACAGTCAACAGAGAAGAATGGCACTTCCAACTTACTCCAGCCATCTTGGTACCTAACTAAAGATGACCTGATAACCTGATGGCAGGGAGAACTGGAACTCCAGGACAAGCTTTTAAAATAGGTCATTTTTGGGAAAAGAATTCAAAGCTTACAAGACTTTGTTTTTTACAATGCCTCTTCTATTTGCACATACAAACACACTGTGGAGATGAAAGAGAATCTGCGCAATTTCCTTTGTCTATGCCCACAAAATCAGAGCTTTTCAGGATATGTATATGTGTTTCTGCATCTTTGAAATTATATACACATGTGTACAGAGACTGGATAAATTTGGTAGGATTACAGTTCAGCATTAATAGTGCCCCATGAAAATAGAGATTTTTTAGTGAATAATTAAAAAAATATATTTATACTGATTGACTTAAGCAGTACTTACGGCTATTAGGCCAAATTCCATAGCTCTTGACTAAAAAAAACTTTGGAAGAAGCCTAAGGATGTTTGTTTGATGAAGGACTGGAAAATTTGATTCAGTGGGGTCTGATAGCTGTTTCAAATGGTTTTGGGATAGCTCTTCAAACCTTAGCAGACAAGTGCCCACACCACCAAAAAAACTAGGCACTGACATGAGAGATGTTGAAGACCGAATGCATACAGCAGCTGGACTAATGTTCTTTTCCTCTAAACCACCTCCTCTTGATATTCACAGCTATATTTTTGCTCCAGTTCTACAGTAATTCCTGTTTTTTTTTATAAAACGAATTCTGGTAATCTAAATAAAACCAGTTTACTTAGTATTACCTACAGATCAGCTGACAATTCCAACAAATCTGGATTATACCAAAGTAACAAAGTTACATCCCACATGAGCTGACAATACATGACAATTGGTAGCCTGAATAACAATACCAGAATGTTCCTTTTTGTAAAGGAACAAAAGTTGTGACAAAATTTGAGTTAGTTTTCCTTTTAATTGGGGGAAGAACTACAGTTTCATGTATACAAATTACTCTGTTCTTTTAATCTACTTTTTTTTTCCCCTCTGACATATAAACTTTTCTAAAATAAGCACTAATTTTCAGGGTTTATAACATTCATTATCCCCTCTGCTTATCTTGTGTAGCAGGCTTGTGCTTTTTAAAAGGACATTTTTCTTCTTGGTATTGCTGTTTACTTCTCACAGAGTACTTTTAAAGAGAAAATGTCACGTTGTGATGTCTCCAGGTAACCTCCATGCAATGTTTTTTTTTTACCACAACTTTATTTCACAAAAGAGATTTTTAGCAGCAAACCCATTTCAAAGCACTGCAGAGTTTGGAAACAAAAGAAAAGTTCCACAGTAAAGAAAAATCAATGATCTTTCAAATAAATCAAGATTAAATCAAATCGAGCCAACTTTAACAGAGGATTTTAAAGCCAAACAGTGACTTGGCTTACTTGATAGTCAGCCACAGGTATAGCAAATCAGATGAATATAAAGCCAGTAATAAATGGCTGTAACCTCTCCAGCCAGATGTTATAAACAAATAAAAAGACATTGAGTTACCTTCTGCCACCTTTATTCACAATTAACAGCCACGTATTCTACAGGATGCCTTTCTGATTTCAGTGGGACTAGATTTAAAATGAGATTTTTTTTGTAAGATGGCAGAAATCAGCTTTTCTCATCAATCAGATGTATCACTTTGATTAACTGTCAAGCATTGAAAGTCAATAAATATATTTAACATCCCAATTAAATATTAGAATGTCTAAGTTCAAATTCAGTAAGAAGTTTCAAAATATGCAGGCCTTAACTACTTCCTTTTGCACAAAATTTGTGCTAGGTAATTCTTTAAAATAGTATGACTCATTAAATATATCTATTCATCAGTCTTAGTGGGGGGAAAGGTTTATAGCACACAGTCAGCAGTAGGAGGAAAAATATTTGACTTGAACTTGTACATTTGTTCCTGTGTTGTAAGTGATTTTGGCATTTATAAATTGATTCTTGTTCTGGGCTCTCTAAATCTCAGCTAAAATGCCAAGCTAGTCATTAGCCATCCATTTCACTTTCATCCAAGTGCTCTGCCCAGTGTAGAGCTTGACACATTAGACGGTGTACTGACATTCCGCATACATGCAGTCTTTGTTTTAGCTGCCAGATAAGCCTGGTCAGTTTTGCACAGAAACTATCACATCTACATTATCAATTCAGTGATAAAATATAAAGTAATAATCATAGGTGAAAGACAAGTTAATTTTTAAGCTGTCTCCAAGATTGTTAGCAGGTAGCTAGCAATATAGCAACAAAATATTAAGCTCAAAATCTCTGATGATAGTTCATAGCTTATGACCTGATTTGGGTAGTCTAATTTTTTAAATGATTATGATCAAGGTTTACCTCAAGAGAGGGAACAGACGAGGTAAGACCACATTTCAGCAACATATACTTACTACTACAACATTCCCAGTGANCCTTTAGTCAAACAAAAATTTAACACAGAAGATGAGATTCAACTCACCTGTCTTTAATAACACAAAGGTTACACACCTAATTTTGGGTTAGTCATCCACTATATGCTTAGTACTCCTCCATGACAAAGAAGAAAGAGGGCTTAGATTTAAACATCTGATTTTCACTTATCATAATGCAGATAAGAAGAATTCTATCCCTCTTTGTGCAATATGTTCATTGCATACTTTGAAATGATAAACATTTTCATCTGCTACTGATTTCAGTAGATTTGGGAAGCATTTACCTCCAGCTCACTGGAAGGTCACATCTCTGGTCATATCTCTATTCACATCTCAAAGTGCAGCTTTAGATTCTCTTCTCAGTGTCTTTTAAGTCTAGCACATACACAGGCACCTTGTGGCATGCACCTTTCTATTTTTCAGCTAGATATTGATTTCTATAATATAAATTATTAGGTTCATTTTCAACTCATTTATATTCATTTATCTGTATGAATACTCATTTCATCTGGTTATTGCCTTAAAACAACAGGAGAACATATACGTTTTTTATGGGTTCTACCTTTTTGGGTTTTGCGATCTAATATTCTGAATCCTCACAAATCCCTCTATGTTGTTATTGACTCTTATGCTGCCTTTATCATGATTTGCTGTGGTATTAGTAGTAACTTCAGGAGAACAAAAATCCTAAACTTTTTGCAGAAACTACTGCTAAATGCCAGTTATTTTCCCAAAGCTTCTGCTCACTGGTGGCTTTTTTCAGTTCAATTTTCCAATGCAGATCATCTTCACAACAGCTGCACTAATAGCCAATACTCCATGCCAGGTCTTATTTTCTGATCCATAGAACACATTAAATCACTTTTACTCACTAGTTTGCCAATTAGGTTTTTCCACTGGATGAGTTTTCTTCATCAATTAAAATTATTGGTGATCATCTGAAGTCATTTCCCTAGTTCATTGCCACTATTTCTGTGCCGCTATTAAAGCTGGCACATTATGCCTTTGCCAGCTGCCTTTAATCTGTTGGTCTAAACAGCCCAATGCTGATGTTTAAGTTACAATGTCGGATCTCAGGTATGTAAGTAGTAACAATTTGGGATCAACTCAAAATTCACCTCTTTGTTCTCATTGTTTCTTCTGCCTGCTGGGTCCTTGCTATCCCACACTTTGGATCCTGTCTAGATTCTTTCACATTAACTAGACTGATCTCTTATCCTTTCTTGATTTTCACTGGCATGTTTACTGTGTAACACAGAGACAAATCTAAAACTTCTCCCATGTATATCTTATCTAGCAATTTTATGACATGCAAACCAGCATTACAAGCAAATATAAACAACCCAAAAATCAATATTTTCCCTCATCTTTCTTTTTAATGAAGTCAGTCATAAAAATAAGTAAAGTTTGAGGCATAATAGTAATGTTACTTGAGTACACCTGAGATATATGTGACTAACAACAGATCTCTACTAATGAATCACAGAATATGAAAACATGGAAAGTGTTGTTCCTTCTACATGCCTATGCATGATAATTCTGATGTGATGGCTTTTGTTTGTTTGATTGATTTCCCTGAGGCACTTCCTATGTTCTTCCTATTTTGACTTCCTTCTTTTTTTATATCTTTTTTACAGAATGCTGTATTTTCTTGGTGCTTCAGAAATATGCAAAATCTTGCTCAGTGCCTGAACCGAGAGGAAAAATGAGAGAAGGAAAGTATCATTAAGCTATTTAGCACTGAAAAAACAATCAAGCAATACTCTTTATTACCTACTGCTTCTGAAATTCATAAAACTGTTCAAGAGTGAAAATTAAATGAGAGTTAAAAACTAACCTGATCCAAATTGCTTTAAATGAATAAATAGTGACCACATCAACACTACAGGGCAGGTGTGCTCTGCAGTCTGGGATTCATGAGTATATGATTATATGATTTGGAAGCATCCCAGATGCATGCCAGACAGACACCTGGGTATGCATTGCGTCTCTTCGCGCTGAAGTTTCCTTTGGAAAGAAATGGGCACACAGAGGAAGAACCACAATGTGTTCAGGTCTGGATGATCTGAAAAGCAAGTGCACAACAGAGTACATTTGCTCAGCAATACAGGCAGCAATTCTGACTCAAGGCATCTTTCTCTTACCTTTCCTGAGCTCCCAATCTTCTTTCCAAAAGAGAAGATAGCTGTCTCTGTGGTTAACCAAGACTTTTGTATATACATATGTATATATTACTAGCTTCTAGTCATGAAAATATTGGGGGTTGGGGGGTGCAATGTCTTTGGCCTCAATGCAATTTATAATTTCTTTGTTCCAGAGTGGAAACTGCTATCTAACGTTGCTTGCAGTTGCTTGCAAAGTATCTGAGTGAGCAAAAGTAATTTCTTTGATACTAGCCCACAAATAGAGGGCTAGTATATACATGTAGTTATATTCTTAGGAAAGCATTTCTTTAAGTGTAGGCTAGAATTTGCTAAGGCTAGCACTGATGAATAATCTGATTCAATTTAAAATGCAAATAAAAATTTGTATAAGAAAAATCTGATAAAAATCTTCAAAGAAGTAGTTTAGCTCCTCAAGAAAATACTGAAATTTCTCTTTTGTTTTTTTGTCTTCTTTTTTTTTTTCCTCACATTTTATGCCATTTAACTTAATGGGAAAAATAAAAAGTAAAACTCAATGCATTTTACCCCTTTTCCAATGGTTGCTACTATCTTTTCCTTTTCCTTCTCTATCACTGTAAGTTTTGGAAAGGCACAACAGCAAAAGAAAAAAATACAAAAACAACCCCAAAAATGAAAATAACCTCTTCTACTATACATATTGTCAGTGGCAGAAGCAAGAATTTCGAATAATTAAAACCAATCAATATATTTTAATCCTCCCTTAAAAAAAAAAAAAATCACCCAGAAATACCCACCAAACAGCAAAAACAATTTTTCCCATTTTTTACTCATCTGACTGGAAAAAAAAAAAAATCAATTTTCAAAGCAATCCCAAACTACAGCCAAGAAATTACACCTAAGAAATGTAGATGCTAAACTTTCTACATGGTTATATCTGTAATTACAGTGGTTCACTGCCATATTCTCACATGTGGAAAATAATTTTGGCAGCACTTTCAAAGAAAGTTCTTCCAACACGATGTCAAAGATCTTCTCCAGTAAGTTTTCTTTATTGGTATCAAAGTAGGTTGGCTAACTATGACAAAAACTTTTCTGATATTTTAATCAGAAATTTACTAATTTCTGGTTTAGTAAGACAAAGTTCATTTGAAAAAAAAATTATTTAATAATAAGTTATATAACAATACATCTACTGAAGTAAAATGATGTAATTACCAAGGGCAGTTGAAACATTTTAAAAGTAACCATATAGTCAGTTTTTATAAACCCAATCATAAATTTAAAGTTAGACTGTAGCAGTGTAATGGGCTAAGCCACATTACTTCAGAGTAGAATAATTTTTTTTCATGTTTCTAAATAGTCAAATAAATGCCCTTACTTTTCACTGCATTTGAACACCAAAAATGTAATATGACATCTCTGGAAGCCTCTCAGATTGTTGCACAGGCATTGGACTCTCATTAAGAAAAGGATGTAAGCAATGTAATGCCTAAAATGTTACATGCCTGACTGGTAATGAAATTCCCAATGCTGAATTATACACTGCTTTTCCATTTGTATTGAGTGAGATCCAGAATTCACAGCAGCCAGCCTGGTAATCCCAAACAGATTCCCAGCAGACAACAGGAAGGGCCCAAGAAAGGATTTGTCAGATTCCTCTAATGCCAACTTTCACAGCTCACCAAGAGATATGCCTTTTTATGCCTTTCAGACAAGGATATAAAATCTAAAATTCCTTCGGGAGCTTAGGCTCTTAAGTGATGCTTTTAGACACAGGCAAATGGATCACCATTTCTCTTAAATACAGTTCAGGATATGTCTGTATACTTGTGTTGTCCTCTTTGTCAGATTTGTATGTTACACTATTAGCATTAGTTCAGTAAACTGTTTTGTGACCTCATCTTATGCCTAGTTTTCAGAATCTTAGGTTCTTTTTCTCCCTTCAGGTCCCTCATATTTGGGTTAAATCTAGTACATATTATGTGAAAAAGCAGCCCAAGATTGTCAATAATCATAAAGAACAAGTAGAAACGAGAACTGCAACATTTTCATACCATGGCAAAGCTACTGCACATAACTGAGGTATTCTAAGAACACTGCGAATTTATTACGTTATTTTGTCATGTTGCACATTTCCAAAATGCAAGCATCAGCAGCTATTTTAGTTTCCTGTAACAAATATGAAATTTGGCTAGTTCATAATGTAGACCATTCAGTTTCCAAACTTTTTAGATGGAAACTGCCTTTGAGACGATGTCTTAGAATATATTGTGAAGCATCTCTGGGAATGGGGAGTCTGGTCCTAATACCACGGATCAATACAAAACCTGCACATACATTTTAATGGCTCCCAAACAAAGACAAACTTTAACCTGTATCAATTCACAAGCTTTATAAATGCAAAACTTTGGCTTTAATAAGTAAGTAGTTGAATAGAGGTGTGATAATTTCTTTCAGCAATCTCATAATAGAATACTTAATGATTGTAGGCACACCTACCACGTTACTGCTATTTAAGATGTTAACTTGATCTTCTTCCTTATGGTGCATATACATTGATGAAGTACACCGCTGGTCAGCAAGCCAATAGCTTCAGTGTGATTTTATTAATAAACCAATCAAACCAATCTGTTCTTTTAGTAACAAAGATAGCCAAAAAAAAAAAAAAANAAAAAAAAAAAAAAGATAAGCCAAGGTGGTTGCTAGAGTGCCTATGGTCAGTACAAAATAAAACCCTGTACTTACAAAAAAGAACAGTTATTCAAAATATTAAGGATACATTCTGATAATAGTTAAAGCAAATAGACACAAACTGTCCATTTATTGTGAGATGATCTGCTATCTAAAATGCAAGCTCTGGGGCCTATTCTGGGAAAAAAAAGTAAAAAAAAATTTTAAAGAAATCATATTGTATATTCCCTCTCTTGTTAATGTAGTCTGAGTTACAGTTAGTTTTTAATCTGATTACGTCATTTCTTGACTGTAGGTGTATCTATGGCACTATTTCAGCCCAGGCATTTTTGAGTTGCAAGGCTAGCCACTCCTGACAGCTGCATTTCCAATCTCAGGTTCTGATTCATTTAAGTGCAATTTCATAGTGGCCCAGCCCTGGCTAGCAGCCAAGCACCCACACAGCCATTCCTCACTTCCTCACTGTCCTGACACCACCCAGCAGGACAGGGGAGAAAACACAACAAGAGCAAGAAAACTTATAGGTCAAAATAAGAACAGGGAAACCCTTCTCCAATTACTGTCATGGGCAAAATGGATTTGACTCGGGCAATATACTTTAATATAAAACATTTAATTACCAATTCAAACATTGAGAAACAAACATTTAAATACTTAGGAAAAACACCCTTCCTTCCCTTTTCACTGGCTCAGCTTCCCTCCAGACATCCACATCCATCCTTCCCAGTCTCTGCTCCCCAATTACTTCTGCAGGTTACACTCAGTCCCTTCCATGAGGCAACAGGCAGGGAGGTTGGGGTCAGGACGTAGCAGTTTTCTTCTACTGCTTCTTGTTCCTTAACTCTTTTCTTCCCTTGTTCCTTCCTTCCTATTCATTTTCTCTGCTTTTGCATGGCTTACCCAAGGGCTGCAATCACTTTCAACCTACTCTGCCACGGAGCATCAACCTACTGCTCTTAGCAGTTTCTGCCCTTTCTTAAATACCATAGAATTATAGAATGGTTTGGGTTGGAAGGGACCTTAAAGATCATCTGGTTTCAACCACCCTGCCATGGGCAGGGACACCTTCCACTAGATCAGGTTGCTCAAAGCCCCAGCCAGCCTGGCCTTGAACACTTCCAGGGATGGGGCATCCACAACTTCTCTGGGCAACCTGTTCCAGTGCCTCAACACTCTCAGAATAAAGAATTTCTTCCTAATATCTAATCTAACTCTACTCTCTTTTATTTTAAAGCTGTTACCCCTTGTCCTATCACTACACTCCCTGATCAAGTGTCCCTCTCCAGCTTTCTTTGTAGGCCCCCTTTAGTTACTGGAAGACTGCTATAAGGTCTCCCTGGAGACTTCTCTTCTCCAGGCTGAACAGCCTGAACTCTCTCAGACTTTCTTTATAGGAGATCCCGATAGAATCAGCCCTCTGATCATCCTCATGGCCCTCCTCTGGACTCACTCAAGAGGAATGGAAAATACTAACAGTAGAATCTACAAACAGCGCTACTACATTATAAAGGTAGTAAATAGAAAGACTTATTTTACTTTAATATAAACAATAAAAGCTCAGCTAAAATAAACAAATAATTGAACTAGGCAACTACATCAATTGTAAATACTGACAGTCAAAAAATTTCACAAATGCTACCTTAAAGTCCGTAGGAACATTTGTCCTGTTGTGAAGTTTTAGGTTACAGGGTGCTGTAGAGCAAAAATAAGCAACTAATGGCATAAAATAACAAAATACATGTATTATTTACACTAAAGAGAATGCTACATACTTTCTTCATTCAATTTAGTGGTCAAATACATTTTCACAGAAATACCAGAAGCTCAACCAAGTGGTTCAGAGGCACCACCATCTTGGCTGCGGGGCCCAGCCGTGCCCTGTGGCGGGGCCATTGGAGCCGGATGGAACCGGCTGTGTCCGACGCAAGGCAGTCCCGGCCTCACCTCACCGAGGAGTCCCACTGCCAGCACCTGGGAAACTGCACCCAATACAACTTTACAGGAATCTTGTGTTAAATGGTATTCTTCACAATGGGATAAAATTCTCTTCACTTAGACCATATAAACTGTGTGATTTGGGTTAAGCCTGATTTATATGGACAGACAGAGAGGGTGAAAAAAGGTAGGAGGGGAGTGAATATCAGCTTTTGAGAAGTAAACTAAAGAACTGGAATTAAAAATTTTGTTTCTTCTTTATGGGGAAATAAGTCTGTTGATTACTTCAGTTTTCTGTAATCTTACAATATTAAATCTTACAATCTCAGGTTTTATGTATTCTTTTAAAACCAGATACTACTTTCAACAGTAAAAAGTCAGAAACTCAAAGTTTAAATCAACATTTTTTTTTCATGATTTTCTCACAAGCCTCTTATTTATTCTGAAAAGGAAGTGGAATTAAAACCTAGAGCTATTAAAGATGAGCATGCTTTTTTTTTTTCCACACTGTTTATGGTTAGACTCTATAAATTATTGTCAGAAAGTATCATAAAA
>VXAL01018770.1:76318-92527 GCA_013399475.1 Chauna torquata
GGGTCCATCCTTCAGGATCAAACTGCTCCAGCATGGGTCCCCCACGGGCGGCAGCTCCCACCGGATCACCTGCTCCTGCGTGGGCTCCTCTCCACGGGCTACAGGTCTGGCCCGGAGCCTGCTCCTGCGGGGGCTCTCCATGGGCTGCAGCCTCCTTCAGGCCACATCCACCTGCTCCACCATGGGCTCCTCCACGGGCTGCAGCGTGGAGATCTGCCCAGCCATGGTACACCATGGGCTGCAGAGGGACAGCCTGCTCCACCATGGGCCTCACCACAGGCTTCAGGGGAACTTCTGCTCTGGCACCAGGAGCACCTCCTCCCCCTCCTTCTTCACTGACCTTGGTGTCTGCAGGGCTGTTCCTCACTCCTCTCTCTCCCAGCTGCTGTTGCACAGCAGTTTTTTCCCTTCTTAAATATGCTCTCACAGAGGCGCAAACAACATTGCTCATTGGTTCAGGTCTGGCCAGCAGTGGGTCCCTTTTGGATTCGACTGGAGCTGGATCTTATCTGACATGGGGCAGCTTCTGGAATCTTCTCACAGAAGCCACCCCTGTGGCCCCCCTGCTACCAAAACTTTACCACGTAAACCCAATACATTTGCATTGGTGGAGAAAGAGAAAATGAGTTTTTCAGCCTTCCTTTTATTTAGCTTGAGGCTTGGACCAAAATGAAAGCTACATTGTACTTCTTATTGTACTAATAATGAAGATTTACAACTGAAACATTGAAGTTAAAGCAGGATACAATCAAGAGGGGTTTTTTATTTGTTTGTTTGTTGTGCAAACAGATAAAAATGTGCAAAGTAAAAAGCAGAAGTTTGGAAAAGAACCTCTCAGAGATTTAAGAGTTTTACAGATTTTATGCTAAATGAAACAAAAATGGACACAAAGGAGTGTATTCATCAGTACTCTAATGTAGAATATTCCTAGTTCATGGTCTTTAACAGTGACAAGAGGTTAGTACAGGCCTTTTCACCTCTAGAACTTTAAATTATCTTATCACAAAATAAACCAGAGCTCAGTTTTTAGTGTTCCTGTGGGAATGGAAGCCTAATAGGATTATTATGGGTTCTGAAGACCATGACTTTTTGGCCACCCATTTGAATCTATTTTGGCTAAGTAATAACATTAAACTGTTACAATAAAATGAATTTTTAATGTCATAAATAAAATTACATGTGTATTGTGATTTTTGATTAATGATCTAAGTCTGATTCTCTGATTCTTGCAAAAAAAATATTATACATCAGTATTACCATTTATATGCAAAAACATTTTGAAAGATAGGTCTATTGCACTCTAAGTTAAACGTAATAAAGGACTGCTCTGGAAGACATGAAGGCAAAGAGAGGGTGATATATTAAAGAGAAATGTGTGTTTTATTTCCTCTATATACACAATGTCTCATAAACAAGTGCTATGAGTGCTCTGCAACTGGATAGTAAAGTTGTAATCATGAGCCCTTGCCACTCCTTAAGTACTTTGAGATAGTTAACATACATTCTAGGATAAAGTATGAGATGGCTCCTTATTCTCTCTTCACACCTACTCAACCAAGCGAAAATGAACCTTAAATTAAATGCAGTGAATTCGCTTTTCATATGCTCCATTATTAATTGAAGGTCCAGTCTTGAAGAGACTGTCTCCTGTGTATCAAAGATTCCAGCTGCATATTACTGTCCATTGTTATTTCAATAAGAGCAACTAAGAAAACATTTTATCCATCTGTTTATGTTTTTGATTGTGACTATTAAGAGAGACCCTCAAAGATCTGCAGTAATTATTGACCTGGCTCTTCTCACTATGAAGTTTCAATACTATTAACTGAGATAATGAATAAAATCACATGTTTATAAGGCTTAAAAAGGCACTTTGTGACCTGACTGGTGCTCCAAAAGAAGTTTGCATAACAAAACAAAGTCAATGAATGTGATTTTCAGAAAACCGAGTGGATCAAAGTTTTCCACATGCCTTGAATTAGCTGAATTGCAAGGTTGCTCCATGTCACTTCTCTAGCATTCTGTTTGCATAAGCAGAAGAGGTTTGGGGGGTTGCTCAGACTAGTCCCAAACAGACAAAAAAACAATAGAGTCTCCTTGTTCTATATGGCACTTTTTCAAAGGTTAGTATGATGCACAAATAGCTGAACAAATTGGTAAACCACAATCTTTGCAGTAATTTTTGAGAAATCAGAATTGTAGAACTTCAAGTGCTACACCATACTGACAATGACATGTTGAATAGTAAGGAATAAAATGGTGTCTTACACTGGGCTTTACCGCACATCCAGTGCTGTTTAACTCAGTCATATTAACTCTTGTGTATAAATCAGTAACACACACACACACACACACACACACACACACACACACACACAGAATACTCATAATGGAACAGTGGTTGCATCTTAGCTACAGTGATTGTGTGTGATTTTAAACTGGACATAAATGCTACTGAGAGTCAGACACTTTTCTTCTGAATCATTATGTTTATATAAAGAAGCTGGTCTCCAAAATACGCAAGTTGCTGATTTTGCAGATTAGAAATTAAATATATGTGTATTTCTACTACATGTACAATCACCTACCACAGAAAAAAAGTGCATAAAATGTAAATTTTTATTTTGAAAAAAGGCAATCTTATGAGAGCAAAAAGTAGATTTGTATTTAATTCAGTTATTTTGTAATTTTCATATACAAATATGTTCTTTTTTCTTCCAATGGGGGAAGTTCTAGCCATATCTTTAGTACACAAATGTAGGAATCCAGCTAGTCTATTTCTTTAGGCTATTTCTTCTCTTCATTCAGTGGTTGAGTTTAACCACAAGTAGTCGAGCTTAAAATCTTTGGTGATAGGAGGAAAACTGCCCGCCAAACTTCAACCCTGGATATGGGGCGAGCAGACTTCAGGCTGCTCAGGGAACTGGTTAGTAAGGTCCCCTGGGAAGCTGCTTTTGAAGGCACTGGGGTCCATCAGGGTTGGTCACTTTTTGAGTACCATCTCTTAAGAGCACAGGAGTAGGCAATTCCAAAATGTCGGAAGTCAAGCAGGGGAGGCAGAAGACCAGCTGGGCTGAGCAGGGATCTTCTTCGAGAGCTTAGGCAGAAAGTGTATGGACTCTGGAAGCGGGGTTGGGTAACATGGGAGGTCTACAGAGATGCTTTTCACCTTTGCAGGGAGAAAATTTGTGTGGCCAAAGATCAACTAGAATTGAAGCCGACCAGTCCTGTGGGGGACAGAAAAAAAACCTTTTTTTTTTTAAATATGTTAACAGCAAAAGGAGGACCAAAGAAAACATCGTTTGTTACTTGATGAGGATGGTTACCTCAACAGTAGGGACATAGACAAAGCATAGACATTTAATGCATACTTTGCCTCTGTCTTTAACACTGATGATGGGCCCTGGGACCCCTGGAGCCCTGAGTTGGAGGTCCGTGCCTGCAATAACAATAAACTCCCAGCCAACCTCAAACTTGTGCAGGATTTGCTGCTCTACCTGGATGCGTATAAGTCTATGGGTCCCAATGGGATTCATCCCAGGGTCCTCAGAGAGCTGGATGATGTCATCGTGAGACCTCTCTCAAGTACTTTTCAATGGTCTTGGGAATCTGGAGAGGTCCCAGTTGACTGGAAGCTGGCAAACATTGTGCCTACCTTCAAGAAGGGCAAGAAAGAAGACCCTGGTAATTACACGCCTGTTGGTCTCACTTCAGTGCCTGGTAAAATTATGGGGAAGATCATTCTGGGAGTTATTGAAAAACTCCTGAAAGACAATGCAGTCATTGGTCATGGCCAACACGGGTTCATGAGGGGAAAGTCCTGCTTAACGAACTTAATTTCCTTTTATTACAAGGTCATCCATCTAGTTGACCAAGGGAAGCCAGTTGATGTGATCTGTTTTGATTTCTGCAAAGCCTTCGGTACGGTTTCTCACAGCATCCTTCTGGACAAAATGTCCAGCATACACCTAGATAAATACATAATACGATGGGTGAACAATTGGCTGACGGTTTGGGCTAAAGGGTTATAGTAAATGGGGTTACATCAGGCTGGTGGCCAGTCACTAGTGGGATTCTGCAGGGCTGCATTTTAGGGCCATTTCTCTTCAATGTTTTCGTAAGTGACTTGGCTGTAGGACTAGAAGGCGTATTGAGTAACTTTGCAGACGATACTAAATTGGCAGGATCTGTTGACTCTGTCAAGGATAGAGAGGCCTTACAGAAAGACCTTGACAAATTAGAGAGCTGGGCAGTCACCAACAATATGAAATTTAACAAGAGCAAGTGCCGGATTCTGCACCTGGGATGAGGCAACCCTGGCTATACAGACAGACTGGGGGATGAGAGGCTGGAGGGCAGCCTCACAGAGAGGGATCTGGGGGTTCTGGTTGATGGCAAGTTGAGTATGTGTCAACAGTGTGCCCTGGCAGCCAGGAGGGCCAACCATATCCTGGGGTGCATCAAGCACAGCACTGCTAGCCAATCGAGGGAAGTGATTGTCCCACTCTACCCTGCACTGGTGCGGCCTCACCTCGAGTACTGTATGCAGTTTGGGGCACCACAGTATAAGAAGGACGTGAAACTATTAGAGGGTGTCCAAAGGAGGGCTACAAAGATGGTGAAGGGTCTAGAGGGTAAGACGTATGAGGAGCATCTGAAGTCACTTGGATTGCTCAGCCTAGAGAAGAGGAGACTGAGGGGAGACCTCATAGCAACGTACAGCTTCCTCACAATGGAGAGCAGAAGGGCAGGTGCTGATCTCTTCTTTTTGGTGACCAGTGATAGAATCCAAGGCAACAGCATGAAGCTGTGACAAGAGAAGTTTAGGCCGGATATTAGGAAAAATGTTCTTCACCGAGAGGGTGGTTGGGCACTGGAACAGGCTCCTAAGGGAAGTGGTAATGGCACCGAGCCTGTCGGAGTTCAAGAAGCATTTGGAGAATGCTCTCAGACATATGGTCTGATTTTTGGGTGATACTGTGTGGAGCAAGGAGTTGGACTTGGTAATCCTTGTGGGTTCCTTCCAATTCAGGTTATTCTATTATTCTATGATTTTTAGGCAGTATACCTTAAATGTTTCCACTGAACTGCTTCTCTAACAAGAATTTCAAACTGAGGGATCTTAGTGATTTTGTTGTTGTTCTTAATCAAACATAGAAGTTACCTATATTGAAAGCAATTGTTTTTACTTTTTATGTGTAGAGTAGGAAGATATTTTCTGTAAGGATAGTTACTTGAAATATATATATAGATCCTGGAGCTAAACAGTTCAGGCCATATGTCCTGGTTTTAACTGAGATAGAGATAATTTTCTTCCTAGTAGTTGGTATGGTGCTGTGTTTTGGATTTAGGATGAGAATATTGCTGATAACACACTGATGTTATTAGTTGTTTCTGAGCAGTGTTCACTCAGTCAAGGACTCTTCTGCTTCTCATGCTGCCCTGCCAGTGAGGGGGCTGGGGTGCACAAGAAGCTGGGAGGGGACAGAAAGAGGACAGCTGACCCAGACTGATCAAAGGGATATTCCATACATGTCATACATTCCATATGTCATTCCATGAAGTCACGCTGAACAATAAAACTGAGGAAGTTGGCTGAGGGGGCTGCCATTTCTCAGGGACTGGCTGGGCATTGGTCAGCTGGTGGTGAGCAATTGCATTGTGCATCACTTGCTTTATTTATTCTTTTTGTAGTTATTGTTTGTTTTCTTTTTCTTTTATTTCTTTTNTTCTTACTAAACTGTCCTTATCTCAACCCACAAGTTCTTGCATTTTTGTTTTCAATTTTCTCCCCCATCCTACCGGGGAGGGGAGTGAGCAAACCGCTGTGTGGTGTTTAGCTGCCTGCCGGGTTAAACCACAACCATAACATTTAGAAATCCAAACATTTGAATTCCTCCCTTTAGCTTTTAACTGACTTTCCATTCTTTTACAACTAAAAACAAAGAAACAAACAAACAAACCAAAAACACACAAACAGTTCCTTAATTTGTGTAATTTTTTACAGTGCTTCAAATGTATTTCCTCTAAAAATGTGAAAGGTTTACTTTCTTTTTATTTTACAGACTGTAACGAAAGCAATGTTGACAGATATTGCCACTATAACATGCTTTCACTGGTCATCTGAAGTGAACGCTGGTGTTGATTATTCACATGATTATATTCCAACATAAGAAGCTCAGCATATGATAGGATACCATAAGACTGGGATACTTGCATAACCAGAAGTCAGTCAGAAGTCTGATATGTAAACAGGAACCACAGATCTTAGTCCCAATTCGAGGAGCACATACCGTATGGGAAGGCTTTTTTTTTTATTGTTATTTTATTTGCCTAATAAACCTAACTGCACCAAGTTTATCTAGGATTTTACAAAATAATGTATCTTTTGCTTACCATTGTACATTTGGCTATAATGAAAAACTCATACAAGTCTCTATTTCTTTTTTGCCAGTCAAGAGAAGGCAAGTTATCACTCACAGCCTGTGTACAACTTACTTCTTTCTGTCACGCAGCTGTTTAATTACTTACCTATGGAGACTTTGATAAGCTTTCCTATACATCCTGTATGTCCTGCTTTCACACAAAAACATAATTTAGAGTTACATTTTGAGCTTTTAAAGTTCAAGACCCTTCGAATCCCAAATAACTTTAAAAATAAACCTTTGTAAACCTCCTATTTACACTTACTTAATCTTGAAAATGGTGAATTATGTTGTTCAGAAATCACTGAGAAATCACTGACTTCTTCACTTAGTATCTGAGCTCTAACTGATTGTCACTGTTCAACATGAGCCCCTGGAGAACAGAAAAAAATGGTCCAGCTGATATATGTTAGATCAGCTATATTCCATCACAACACCCTTTTTAGGCACATAATATTAACTAGTAATCCACAACATTAAAATTTCGGAAGTATTTTCTGAAAAAAAGATATCTTGTCAATCTGTAACATAAAATTCTCTAGGAATGTTACATCATTTTTTCAACTGCTTGATCCTGTATCTGAGGATCTTCCCTGAAGAAGAAAAATAAGTTTATAATAGTAGCTCCATTATTTCTGACCTGGAGTGGGATATTCTTGTCACAAAGAAATAACAAGTAAAAGAGCTTCAGCTCTTGTAATTTTCCTGATGGATGGTGTTTTATAGAGCTGGGATCATTCTCTTCCAGTTGAGCCCCATCTTTATTGAAGCACCCTTTTCCTACTGAGACTTTATATAGGCAGAATATTTACATTTACATTGCAGAACTGTACACTGCAGAATATTCACTTCACATCTTGGAATCTGAAAAAACTCACTTTTACTATATTCATCCTTTCTGCAAATTTCATCTGAACCATTTCCAATTTATCTTTGGATGCAATTTGCCTTAAAAATATTTGGTTTTCTATACTAATCAACTCAGACATTGATGCTGCATTGATGATATCTAAAGTTAAGTAAGGTAAACACCAGATATTCCAGCTGAAGTCCTACTGGTGTTCTACAGGAATAACGGATTAGATTGCAAGACATACATAATATTCTTATGTTTACTTAGCTACATACAAGGTCTGGACTAGCAGGATGTTATAGACTGTAGAGCAATATGATATACATCAGAATAACCTTTTTCAGAAACTTCTAGATTTTATTTGTACAGGTGATGACTTCTGCCTTAGATGATACCTTGACATGTTCTTAATGAATGTATACTATTTTTTCAGCCAATAATATTTATAAAGGTGGTCTGAAAACAATGACAAATATTCATCAATTTACCTGAAAGCTGAATTAAAATAAAAATTAAAAATATATATATATTTAAAAGGGAACCTAAGTGGATTTTTATGTACCTGTGACCAAAAATCATGAAAAATAGTGAAGCACTATACAAGATATTTTGGAGATGTTTCGTAAAGGTTAGGTGGTCACTCATTTTTCAAAAATAATTGAATACTGTTCTAGAAATTGTATCTGGAAGTGTCCAGAATCTACCCAGTCTGTACATTCCCAGTGGAATCTGTACATTTGTAGTAAAAGAGGCTTGGAAATTGCAAGATAATTTGAAGTTCAGGAATGAATCCCAGAAATGGTACTAAGCAGCTTATGGATGGTTTCAGCTACCATTTCCCCTCTAGAAGTAAATTGAAGCTTTTCACACCTAAACACTAAGAACAAATTTATTTTCTTTATTTGGACACAGTAGAACATAGATGTTTAAATATCCCATGACATTCATACGCAGCTATGATGAAATTCCTAACATTCCTAAATTACTATGAATAAGTTAAAGTATGACTGCAATACAATCAGAGCAGGAAGTCAAGTGTTTTGTTAAAAAATTCCCAGGCAGCTAACCTACCATGATGGAGCCTGTGGAGATAAACTTTCTGTGTTACAGTAGACACATATCCTTAGTTTTCTGCTTATCACAATAGTTTTAAAGGGTTAAGGTTCACTAAACTTTTTGAATAATTATGTAGTACCATGCAATACTATAACAACATTAAAAAATGAAAAAAAAAAATCAAAACATTTCAGGTCTTTAAATTCTTTATTAGGATTTCTATCTCAGTTTTACCGGACAATTTTGCACAATATTTTTCTAGGGTTACTGATATAGTCGTAGAATTCCAGGGTTTATTTTTACCATGAAGTGTCCTTTCTTCTCTATTTTGGTAGCCCTACTGGACATTGAAACAGTTTTACTGTCATCTTCTCTTACACATTCATTTCTTCCCAGGTGTAGTTCCAATGAAAAGAGCTTAAATTTGTTTTGTTTAACTTTAGAAGCTATGGCTTTCTACAGAACTACCTCGAGCCTCCAGACATGCTGTTTTACTATCACTCCTCTGACCAAAACATCATCTGTGCAGAAATTATTTGTCTCTATGCAATAAAATTTCCCAGTGATATGTAGCAAGTGCTGAAAAGCCAAAGGAAATGGTACTTTCCAAGAAACTATACAATGTGCATAAACATGAGTTCTAGTTTTCTAAGGTCAATTGCCAGGACTTGGATGCTGAATCAAGTTAGAAAATACCTGTCATTAGCCATGTCTCCAAAAATGTTTCTGTTTGTAGCTAAATGAAAATGTTGATTTTCTAGGTATTTGCTTCTTTGAGTCTATCTATAAGCATAAGTACTTTGCTTTCTTATGCATTTCTCCCTGATTTTGCATTTTTTGTATGGTTCAATAACAATACATTGTATGAAGTAATTATAACTTTTCTCTTCAATCTCTGATATCTAGATTAAAACAAAATGTCCTCTTTGATTTCTACTTCAGTGTGCAGAGAACTTTCCCAGAATCTTCATCTGTGCTGTCTGCATTCTCTGCATTGTTTGGTGGTTTCTTTCATTCTTGTTGAAGTTAAGTGATTGACCACGCATAACCTAATTATTTGTGGCGTAGTTGCTGGTAGAAATTCAAAATTGCAAATTCTTCTATATATTTACACATCTATTTACCCGACATACTTATGTTTTTGGACAAAACTGCCGTCTTAAGACCCAAATTATTATCCTGCCTCATTTTTATTACCTGGGAATTTCTTTAACATTACTAATGTCATTATTTCTAGCACCACATTGCCTTTGGTATCAATTTAAAATTAGTACAGTTCCCATGTTCTTTCCAGACATTCCTTCATTGCTCTATTGTGTTATAGATAATTCTTCTGAACTAGTGGTACTTTATCCGCTTTGTTAATAATGCACATTATGTTCTGATACTTGCAGTTTCTTATAGTCATGATCATTTCCTCTGTGTTGTCCCAAATGTGAAATGTTGGCTTGGTCCTCTGCAATACAGAGCTTTGGATGGACTTCAGATTTGAATTTCCCATATCTTTCTCTTTCAATATCACTCTTCATTGTACATTCTCCAACAGTTCAAGAATCATATCTATTCTCCCTCACATTCAGTCTTGTCTGAATAATTCCCTTTGCTTAAAAAAATCTGCTTATTTTGTTAGCCACAATTTGTTTTTATCCATCTTTAATGTTTTATTATTATTTTTATCATTATTATTATTTCATAATTGGGGATTCCAATTATTCCCCCAAACTGCAAGATAAAATCTTATCCATGGATGATCCATTGCAAATTTCTCTCTGTTTTTATTTTAATAAACTCTATTAAAAACCTCTTTCCATCTATTTTACATGAAGTGCAGTGTTTCTCATTTCTATAATAGTTATATAGTTAGCCTCCTCTGCTTGAATTAACTGAGCAGTTTTGAAAGCAGGTAATACTTCAGAAATAGCTGCTTTAGAAATAAGACTGCTACTAAATGTCTTCTTTTCTGCTGTCACCCATTTTTTACACTTTTCAAGAGAAGTTTAAATCTTCCACATTTCCAAATTCTTTAAAGTCCAGTTAAAATTTTCATGACTCCAGTCTTCTTTTGCAGTTCTCCTTTCATCTTTCCCTTGATGCTGTGCCTTTCTTAATAATCAGCGAAAGTGAAAAGTCTAAGAATGGTGGGGTACTTTGAACCACACCAGATTTCTAAGCATGAAGCATGGGCTATTGCATCTTAAAACATTCAGTGGCAGTGAATTCAAGACAGAATATTCTTGCATGGAATCTTAGTTCAGGCATGTACTTTAACTACTACTTCACCAAAATTTTAGGTGTTTGGCCCTATGAAGGCAATTCAGTCTATCTGATGGTCTAAGTTTTCTGTTTGAGTCAAAAGAGGGATCCTAAAGGCAAGCAAAAAGACATATAGTTCATCCAGATAAGCTACCTGCTATTTTTTTCACTGAATGTATAAGGAGACTTCAAATGAGTTGTTTCAAAAAAAGATTTAATTACTTAGATAAAGTGTCTATCTCTTTCTACTAGAGGGAAATCATAGGAAATTACCACCNAATAACGTAGTCTTTTCAGCATTCATTCAAAGAGGTTGTTGTGAGAGGACATAGAGTCGTTTCCATTAAGACAAAGGTGGGTTGCAACCACAAGTACATGGAGTATTGCTCTTCTTCTGTCTAGTTAACTCCATGCCAATGTGAAGCCCTGCATACCAGCATTGTAAGACCAAACCAGAGAAGGACAGAGTTTGATGAATAGTACATACAGCTGGGAAATAGAAAAGACTGATGATTTCAAACTTGCTCTCAGAATTTTTTTTTTTAAGACTTCATAATTGCAGTTTGAAATTAAATTTTACTGTTGGATAAAAATTGCCCATCTCAGCAGAAAACACATTGGAGTGTGTGTTGACAAACAAAATTAAACACATAAAGCATTTTTAAAATAATGAAAACTCAAATAGATGTCTGATGAATGAAAGTACTTAATATGTTAAGCAATCCACTAAGATGGGTGGACTAGGCTTCTCTTTGTAATTTAAGTGGCTTTTAGGAAAACTAGATTCTATGTCCTACAGTTTAGCACTATCTGCAGCTAAATGCTCCATTTGAATTTCTTTTCTCTTCTTGGCCTTGCAAAGTTCCTGTAGCAACAAGTTCCCTGCAGTTTATGAGAAAGTGTTATCATTTTTAATATATCACTTTTACTTTCATTAAATGTCTTCATTGTTCTTGTGGTCTGAGAGAGACAACATATTTTTACAACTTTGCTATTCATTAGTTTAATCTCTCTTTAAATGAGAACTTTTCCATGACCATGATCATTCTTTTTATTGTACTGCAGTCTATTTAATGCATATTGTACTCTCCAGTCTTCATTTATGGGACATATTTTATGAGAGTCACAGCACAGCTTTGCTGCAATTTATTACTGTTCCTCTGCACACTATATACGGGTCTATAACACTAAAACTAACATATGGAATCTCTTAACATAAAACTGTATTTCGGGATATAGAGACCATATATATCTATATAAAGACATGTGAATATATGTGCATAGTTCCACATTGCTAAATGAAAGAGAACCAGAAACCAAAACTTGGTCTTCATGCTAAGTATCACATACTAAATTGTGTCCACAGTCCTTAAGAATCATGCCCGTTAGAGAAGATTGGTCTTGGAATAAGTTAATTGAAAAGGTTGAAAGCAAAAGTCACAAATGCAGTTAACTATTAATCATCAACAATCATGGTACAGTGATTTCCTTGGAACTCTCGTTTGCAATGCAATTATACCCAGATTAATCAAAATTCATGTCTAAAAAGTTCCACCCATTTCTGAATAATCCTAACTGGAGTAAATCTTGGTGGAACCCTGCTTATAGTAAATTAAACACAGTATGTGATAATGTCATATTAAAATGTTTATCTGGGATAGTTGACTTTGCCATTACTTAGAAACTGGGAGGAGCATCATAAATCTCCTTTGTTGTTCTGATCTGTCTTGTTCTTATTTCCTCAAAGCCACTGGAGATAGGTTTACCCTGAACAACTTTAACTAGCCAACAGTTAGCTTCAACATGCATTTAAGACTAGTGGGAGCATTGCCTTCAAACACTTATTCTTTTGCTTCAGAGAACCAGTATCAATAAATGTCAGTAAAGATAAGATCATACAGCTCATCACTCAAACATTAATTTAGAAACTGATAAGAATTAAGAAAAATCATCTTTTTCTGCCAACCAACCAACTTAAACATTCTCTTCACTTAGGAAGACTGTGGGAGGAAGCAGCAAATGGTGCAGGGGCTAACAGTAGCATCCCTCTTGCTTTATTCAGTAGTGTGACATCTGCTACATTTGACTATCTGCAAGTCATAACACTTTTTACCACTTCTGCATAATGTTTTTGGAACAATATGAAGCATCATTAGTGTATTTCAGTTCCCAACATTATTGTCTCATGTTGCTTTATTACCATAATAAACTTGTGAATCATAGTAACTAACACAGTAGGGCTCCTGTAGTGAATTCATTTTCATAACCTCTTCTGTTATCATAATTGTGATCCAGAAAATTGTAAAGTCAGCAATTCTATACAGCTTATTAATAAAGCACATTGCAGGGATGCATTAAAGTCTCAACAGCTGTATTATAATGAAACACTCTACTTATAATTACAATTATGCTAACACTTAATAATAATTGGGCCTCTGTGTCTGTAGCTCATTTGCTCAATAGGAGATTGGGTCTTGTCAGAAGTAGCCATTCCCTCAGCAGGTGACCTGGTTGCAAACATAACAGAATTTAAACAGGGCACAAAGTTAGTAATGGCATGAAAAGGGCAGATCTGCAGGTGGGGTTACCATCTGTGAAGAGGAAAATGTGAAATAATGGGATATATGGGCTTCTCTCTTCATGGAGATCTGCTATGCAAGGGTGAAAAGAGGAGAAACAAAGATAATGGATGAGAGAGGGAACAAGGTAGGCAGGTGAAGAAATATCCTGACATGCAAGGCACAGTTTGCTACAATGAACAATATATAGGGTTAGAATGTCAAGAGTAAACTATTACTTATGTATGTCCCAGTAGTGCTACCAACTCTTCTTCTGAAGTAGAAAATTAATTTGAGAAAAAAATGGGAGTTTATTGTTAAACCCCAGCTTTCTCTTCAAGAGTGACATCAGAGATCTTGGCAACAGAACATTGTCTGTTACAGATTCTTGGTCTCGAGAAAAAGACAGTGATACAGTCTTAACTTAATCAAGAAACAGCAGCAGAAGTCAAACTACAAAACTATTCTTACACTCTAGAGACATAGCTGTGTAGTCTAGAAACTTATATTCTCACAGTAGTTGCAGCTTCTGCACTAGTGGCCAGCACTACTTCTTCTCCAACATGCAAAGGAGTGCTTTGCATCCAAGAATTTGCAGGGACAGACATGTGTGCCTCATCATTACCATCCCCAACAAATTACCAGCAGTATAGGTGGTGCACAATTTTGCATCATGAGATGATGTTGCAATCCTCATTGCTGTACCAGCCACTATCTAGATCAAGGCTGTATCTGCTTTTGGAGTAGTGGTGGAAAAATCAAGACAGTGGTACTTGGATCTTGCTTCAAATAGGAAATTCTTTACACAGGATTATCTTTTCCCCAGTATTACAAATAGGTTTAGAATTCACATTGTGAACTCTTTCAGACAATCTGTAGAAATAATGATTGCACAAGCATATCCTTTTGTACTGTATTCTAATGTGACTGTCCTATCCAAGGAAGGTCTTTCATATCTTGTGGAAGAATGCCTGAGAGTCACTTGAGCATTATCAGCTACTGGTCTATTGTTAAGGGAAGAAAATGTCCCTTCTGTACTAATCTTCCAGGGTGTTAGTAAATGTGGTTTGGTGGATTCACACCTTCTCAGTGTGAGTACATAGCATGGGAAGAGGATTCCTCTATTTCAAAACAGAATGTATCATTTTCAGAATCTTCCATTGCAGCTAAGGACTCTTTGGCTAGAGGGACAAGTAAGAATTTAGTTCAGCCTGAAGTACTGGTGAATCTGATTCATGAAAGAAGGGGAAGCTGACAGCTTGCTTGTAAATTCTCAGTTGCTTTAATAATAAAGTAGAAGTAATTTAGAAATTTTCTCCTGATTTTGCGTTTCTTACTGCAAATTGTCTTGCAAGAATTAAGAGGATATACCCAGTGTCTTTGGCTTGAGAGTGCTTTGAAGAGCATGAGAAAGTAATAAGGGAGCTCAGGAAGTTTGAAGCATTTAATTTGCAGCATACAGAACCTGGATCACTGAAATAGCATCAGACATATATCCTGAGGTGGGGACTGTGCACCAGAGATGTAGAAACAGAAAGTCATCTGCTTTGGCTTATGCATCTTCAGTTAGGATGACTGCTCCTTTGGAGGTATTTATCCCTGTCCTTGGGGAGGCTTATACAGCTAGCTTAGACTAATGTTTACCTGTCTAGGAGTACATGAAATGAATGTCACTTCTGGCAAGTTGTTAAAAGATATAAGAATTAATCTCTAGGAGGAGAAAAATGCACAAAATGTGGCCTTCAGATACTTGAAAGTACAGAAATGTGCTTTCATGAATCATACAGACCTGATATGCAAGACGTAGGAGGAGAGGCTGAAGTTGCTTGGATTGTTCAGCCTAGAGAAGAGGAGACAGAGGGGAGGCCTCATGGCAGCCTGCAGCTTCCTCACAAGGGGAGTGGAGGGGCAGGTGCTGATCTCTTCTCTCTGGTGACCAATGACAGAACCTGAGGAAACAGCCTGAAGCTGTGTCAGGGGAGGTTCAGACTGGATATTAGGAAAAGGTTCTTCCCTGAGAGGGTGGTTGGGCACTGGAACAGGCTCCCCAGGGAAGTGGTCAGGGCAGCAAGGCTGTCAGAGTTCAAGAAACATTTGGACAACGCTGTCAGACATACAGTCTCCTTTTCTTGGGTGGTCCCTGTGTGGAGCCAGGATGATCCTTGTGGGTTCCTTCCAACTCAGGATATTATGATTTTAATATTGATTCTTATCTCAGCTTTTAAATGAAGTTCTGTATTAAATAATCTGAAAGTCCGAGTGCCAGCCAAGAGTCCATGTTGGCCTAAAATAAGTGCCGTAACTCCCCAGGTGTAACCATTTCTATTGGAACACTGAGAGCTAGAGATAGCTAGGGTCTTTATTTATGAAGTAAATTTAGACACCTTTAAAAGATGAATCTGTACTCCTACATGATGTTCCCACTAGAACTAGAGTTGTGAAGACACAGTTGGTGGTGCCTCAGAATTAATCCTAGATGCTGTTCAATTAAGCCCACAATATGCCTTTCTTAGGATACATGAAGATCATGATTCAAAAAAGCATGCCGATGATAAGTTTCTTTGATGGACTTTTGGGTGGAAATAGCATGTCGCACATCCAGATTCTATGCGACAATCTGTACAATGCTAAAAACAAGTAAATCAGCATCCTTCATATGGAATGAGCGTTCACTTTACTCATGTTTTCTTATAGGAAAATAACCTAGAAAGGTAGAACTTCCTTTTTTCAAATGTTCTCTGGAAAGAGGTATCTGGACTTGATGAAAATGGAGTGAGACAGTAAATTACATCCTACAGAGAAGTTAGTAATGTAGTTTGTTTGCAGAGAAAAGTTTTCAAAGTGCAGTTACTCTAAAGAATGAATAAATTGTTTTTACTTCTTACCAATTTGATCTTCATTTTATTAAATATTCTTATTCCATTAGTCATTTGTATTAAAAATAATAATAATAATAACTAGAAGGCCAATTTCAGATATTCCCATACAGCATAATATCTGTCTTCACAAACTGTCCCACCACTTCTTTGAAGTTTGTCACACATTAATTTGCTATTTCATCTGA
>VXAL01018771.1:0-35170 GCA_013399475.1 Chauna torquata
CTGAAGAGCTTGTAGCCGTCCATATAGTAGTAATGTCTCACAATCAGTGTTCAGTCTTCTAAAACCTCTCCTTAACACTATCTGCTTGTTTCTCATTGTACATCCATCTATTCAGCTGATTATTCTGAGGTAATTCTGATTACATAGAGGTAACATTTGGTTCTCTCACTGCACTGAATCCTGTTTTCTTCAAGCCACTTCTGTTGAGACAACTTTGAATTCTAATCCTGCCTTTCCAAATATTTGTGGATTGTCCCTGCATTACATTTTTTTTGTAAATTGAACAAATGTGCTCTCTATTTCATCATCCATCTCCCTAATGAAAAATATACCACACCCAGGACAGACAGCTATGGAATGATACTGAATGATACTGAGTATATCCCTCTAATTTGACAGTAAACTACTAACAAACTTCTTCCAATGAGTTGTTCACATACATGTTCATGTTATACTGTAATACTCATTCCTAGCTGTTAGACCTATTTCATTTCTTTAGGACTCTTGAGACCTATTTCATTTCTTTAGGACTGTTGTTGAGTTTCAGATCCTGGAAGAATGCTTCTCTGTATCTAATAATTGCTTTATTTGTTATTCTAAATATTGTTCAGAGTGTCCCAAAATGGGACAGTGTACAGTAGATGTGAGGTTATCTGCCATGAAGGCCTGTGCTTTGGATGTCTCTGTTTGCTAAATAAAAGTCTTGTTTATTTATTTATTTTAATTTGATTAATAGGAGTGAACTGTCACCTCAAAAGTGTCTGATTTTTACTCCATGTACAGTCAAAAAAAAAAGTCTAATATACCTATATTATATATGGTAAATTTTGATATGGCTTGGAATTTTCTTTAGAACACAGATTTTTCAAAGTTCTTTGACCATATATTCAGACGGACCACTGCTAACTCAGCTGGTTTCATTTAACATAGAGGAAAGAAGCAAACACTGAAGAATATTTAATCAAAGCATAAGGATTATGTAAGGATTATTCAGTGAAAGCTGAAATAACTGGTTATAAGTTGTGGAATAGATGTCAAGTCTTAAGATTCTGAAGTGAATATTTAACTGTCAGGTTTTTGTGGCATCCTACACATCCTCATGATTACGGCTGGAAATTGACCTTTTCTTGCTGGCTGCATAATCACAAAGGCCAGCTTTACACCTGTTTGAAATTTGGAAAAATAATAGAGTATTCAAAAGGCAGCTTGAGAAGTTAGGAAACGAGAGAGTGGAAGATTTTTTTTTGAGATCTGCCAAACTGTTTGTGGCAAAATTGAGGAGCTCCAAATATAGCACTACTTGCTGACTTACGGGTGAGTTATAAAATAAAAGATTTACTTAAGTTTGAATTTGAACTTAACACATCGGTAGTTCTCAGGAAAGAGCTATAATTGTACTTTTTTTTTTAATTTATAATTGTATTTTACTTTAAAAGAATTGTACTTTAATTAATTAATTCTTCAATTAAGAAAAAGGTTGCAAATCTGGAAATACATTCTTAAGGTTATACAAGTAACCTTGTATCTACTTTTCACAAAGTGCATGTATAACACTACCAGACAAGCAGTATTTTATGGTCATTTTGCAATCAAGTTATCAGCATGAAAAGACACTATGCAGCAAGGAGTGCAGTCCATGGAAGAGAGTGAATTTGCTGAGGCCAGCCAATCTTGTTTATGCTGGCAACCTTGCATGTAAACTCAAAATATTTTTGTTTATCTTTAGGGTTTTAAACAGGGCAAATTTATGTTCTTAAATTACTTTATGCATATTTGCAAAAATTGCTTATGAACTCTGCAAGGGCCGGGTGTGTTTATAGTAAGGTCATTTTGTAGGTAAACATGTATAAACATAGTAAATAGATGTCCCTGAGCTTAATCTCAGTGTGCCAACAATTTGTCCTATTACACTTTTGTATATCTATGTTCCTTTCTTCCGTGTGTGGTCTCTTTATAGCAGAGCTTTGTACATTCTTTCATTTCTAAGTATGGGTAATTAATCTCTGCTAATGGCAGGGTTACCTCTGCTATGTCTATCTGAAAACATTCATGGCATCATTTCAAATTGGTATTTAAAAGGGCCATCTACAAAACATTGAGTGGTGAATTTTTAAGAGGTCATAATGCTTTTTCTCTTTTCTTGATTACTCATATTTTAATTGTGAGAAATTCCTTGCCTACTTTATATTTGGATAATTGATTTTTCATTTTGAGCAGTGTTTAGTTAACATTATAGGATTAGTTGTATAACTTACTTTAATTTCTCATCTGTATCACTACAATTTCTATCCACTTTTTAGTGATTTTGTGAATCTTGAATATTCTGGTTTCTAGCTTTCAGTGAACAAACCAGCACACTGTCAAAAATTTTCTGATGATGTTAATGTTCAATGTACTACTGACTGAATGCAAAAGAATGTGATATTTTTAGGCCAAGTTGTTTATTTTTGATCCAGAAACATTTTGGAAACATTCCAAGAAATCAGAAATTCCTGACTCTTGAAATTCCAGTATCTCCAATGGGAAACAAGTAACAGCAGATCACATTTAAAACCATCTCAGAAACTGCTGTACCCTTGGAAAAGCTAGAAGGACTTGGATATCAGAATCAGATATGTAATGGGACAACAGTTTTAAATATAACCAGGGAGACATCAATACTTTTCCATATTTTGATATTTTACTTGCTGTACTTCTGTTAAAAAGTAGATTAAGCCCCCTGCACTCATATCACATACACTTGTTTTTCCTTCATGAGTCCACATCCTGAGCTTAACTGGCCAAAACTGCCACTGACATCAGAACTGCATCCACGACCTTTCTTTGTAATGTGAAGGCATACATTTTTTTTTTTTGGCATACACATACAAACATGCATATACCCAGTTTCGTATATAATACTCTTTGTGGCTGTAATAAGAATTCCCTATTCTCTGAAATGTCATGGCCTACTAATGTAACGTCACCTACTTAACATAAATAGATGAGACATGTCACCGCATGATGCGTCAGTGTGGACATAGGAACAGATGTGCTGTTCAGAAATCTGTGGTCAAAATGTCTGTAATATGCGATTAAAGAAATATTTATTTTTCAAAAGTAAAAGATTTACTCCCCACAAAAATGTTGCTCTGGTAAAGTTCACAGCTTTCAGTACTTTATGCTTTTAATAACTATGGTGAATATTGTACGGTAAAGCCCCCATTGGTTGAACTGTATTGGAATCACACTAATATCTTTAAAAAAATTAAAGCCAGCAAAATATATTTCAGATACCTGTGTAATCATTTTAGTCTGATAGCAGTCTTTCCCTAGAAAAATCTTCCTTCGAAGATAAGGCAAACTTTGAGCAAAAATTGTGGAATGGAGTTTAACTGATACACTTAGATTTCCAAGGAAAATAGGTGTTTTGAGCAACATAGCAGTAGGAAATGTATTTTTAGTTCTACAAAATATCCTGTGATATTATAGGTCATTTTAGTGAGAGATTGCAGGATCTAAACAGCAGACAATAAAGTTTTCTTCACATTGTTTTTCTTTAATGTTACAAAACCATTTTATTTCATCCATTAACTTTGAAATTCAAAAACATGCACAGTAGAAGAGATGCTAGGATAGTAAAACTTAAGTGGCATAGTCAAAGCCCTTGAGTTATTGATAATAAATGGATGACTGCTATGTATTTTATACACAAACTCATTCTCATTGAGGAAAAAAAAACCAATCCTTGCCTATGCATATGTTTTTTAATTATTACTCAGAAGAAAAATTGTTACCTAAATGTCGTTAATGATGAAGTCAATAGCGGCTGACCTAACTATGGTTGCTTTTGGAAGTAGGTGAAGGGACAAAATTAAAAGAGGAGAGAAGCTGAAAAACAGATTTCATATCTGTTGGAGGGAGAGTATTGAGCAGGCCCTAAGCTTTCCAAGTGATGACATAAGGAAAATTATTATCATTTTTTATTCAAGACTATGAATACCTTACTCTCTTTGCTGTTTTGCACAAAAATACCAAAAGACGTGGCTTGTGACAATAGGAGTGAAGAGATGTGACCAGATCATGATGTCAAATATTATGTTCAAAATTTGACAAGACCTAATGTAAAATAGGTATTGAAATTTATGATGCAGAGTGCTGTGCCCTAACATTGCTGGAAACAGAAACAAGTTTTCATGTCCTCTGCCACAATGCCTGCTAAGTCCTCAACAATGGAATTGTCTTGCTTGGCAGGCAGAATGGACAATGTGAGTTGCTGTCGCTCAGGAATGAAATTGAATGTTTCTTGCTGTGAAAAGTTTTCCATTTACCCCATTGTTCAGACTGCATTGATTCAGACAAATTGATTGTCTCTGTGGTAACAAATCCATGCCATGGGATGACAAAAGTTAAGTCATCTGTGATTAAGATTCAGCCAGTTCTGAACACTGAGTTTCTGGAGGCACTCAGATGAACTTCTTGAGGCACCGTGACTACTAAAATACAGAGAGTGGACAGTGGACTTCTTAATAGTACTGGCTATGAAATAGGATTAATTTCTTTTGTACTTTAGAATTTTTGTCATGTGGGTTTAATTTATGAAAACATATGCAGATTAAGCCTGGATATCTATTCTCTTTTCCAGATGCAAACTCTCATTTAATGATAGCCAGATATTTGTTACATGACCTTAAGCTTTGCACTTAGGTAAGGTATTCTCCAAAGACCATCCTGGAATTCATTCTCTCCATAGACCAGTGTTATAAGCACTGACCCTGGAGGCTCATTCCACTTTTAACCAAAAGTTTAATGTATTTTCCTTCACAGTCTATTTAGTTTGTTCTAATATGTGTGTTTTTCTCGGTAAGCATATACTTTAAATAATGATAGTTACATTAATACATTGTAAAATAAGCAAAATATATGAATGTTTAATGTCATAAGTGTTTGTTTGCAAACATCTAGATTTTAACATTTACAAGAAGCACACCCTTGATTTTTTTCTATCAAGGGAACAGGTCTGAGGATAGTGAATGTAAGCTTTCAGTAGGCGTACTTTTCTCAGTTACCTTTTGTGGACCACTTGTGGTCCAGGGGATTTTGCCAGGGATCCTAGGCTATAGTTTGAAAACCACTTATTTTAGAAGCTGAGAGGTTTTGCCACTTAATAACTTTAAAACAAGGCTTTGAGAGGATGGCATTAATCTTCTGGTGAAAGAACATCATACCTTTCCATAGGAAGAAAAGGAGGAGGTACAATGTTGCACGGAGATATTCTCTATTCTGCCCAAAAATATGTGTTATCAACATTAAACTTTTATTTTTTATCTGGGATTGAGCGCTGATTAATTGTCTTTAGAAATTTTATTAGTTGTTTTATTTTTCAAGCTATAGAATAATTCTGCCTTCTTATGACCAGGCAAAAAGAAATGTAACTCAAACTACAGGAAACATGGAAATGGTGTTAAATTTTGGAATCTAAAAAGTAGAAAATGATTGAAGTTCCAGGAAAAAGCATAGAAATGAGAGAAAATCACACATCTAGACCTCAGGCAAATAATTTAACTTCTCAATTTCACTGTTCATCCAGCTTTTACAGGGTGTAATCATTATAGCTGTTGGAAAAATAGAGGAAAACATATAACTGAAAAGGTGAGTTGTTTTTTTAATTAGTGAAAACATTTCATCAAAGTTTTCTGGAAAAAGAATTACAAAACCCTACTAGCTTTAAAAGTGATAACTCACAGAGATTTTGGAAACCTTAAGTACTACAATAAAATATTCTGTGAACTCTGTGAACAAATGACTTTTACTAAGGAAAATTTAGAGATGAGGGCTTTGCAAGGGAAAAAAAAAAACCACTTTTGGAAGGTAACTGAATTTCTTCAGCCTTTTCAGTGAGTTTTTCCAATGAAAATTCTGTCTCCTATGAATGACTGGTAGATTTCTTCTCATCCTGAGTGCATCCTAGAGCATGGTTTCTTAAAACTTTTTATCTGAATGGCTGCCTAGCCTTTCCAAAACAACTGACACAAAATCTTTTGCAGAGTTGTCCCTTTTTAATTTTACAGGTAAAAATTATGTTAGATTTTGAGTGTTTATTTTGTTACTTCATTCTGTTTGTTGCCTTGCTTGCCTCATGAGTGTAAATGGGTGATTTGTCATTTCACAGACAACCTTCTGACCTATTGAGGTCCAGAAGTTATTCACAAACCATACTTTCAGAAAGAATATCCTGGAAGAACTGTAAATAAATAATCTGTTCCAATAACCTTCTTTCTGTCTTGACACACAGCTAAAAATCTGACCAAACAACAACAGCATTGTACCCTGGCTTGCTTGTAGTGTCTACTTCAAAGTTCATTCTTACTCCTGGAGAGGTTAAGCAGTTTATTTGGGGGAAGACAAAAACACAGGTTAATTAAAGATTTTTTCTGTTCCTGTGTTAACTAAAATTATGTATGCTGGGAAAGTTCACAGCATCACACGGGATCACAGGATCACAGAATGGCTGAGGTTGGAAGGGACCTCTGGAGGGCACCTGGTTCAAACCCTCTGCTCAAGCAGGGACACCTAAAGCAGGTTGCCCAGGACCATGTCCAGGCAGCTTTTGAAGGTCTCCGAGGAGGGAGAGTCCACAACCTCTCTGGGCAACCTGTGCCAAAGGTTGTCACCCACACAGTAAATACTGCTTCATGATGATCAGAGGGTACCTCTTTTGTTTCAGTTTATGCCCGTTGCCTCTTGTCCTGTCATGGCACCGCTGAAAAGAGCCTGGTTCCATTCTTTTGGCACCCTCCCTTCAAGTATTTATACACTTTGATGGGATCCCCCCTGAGCCTTCTCTTCTCCAGGCTGAACAATCCCAACTGTCTCAGCCTTTCCTCATAGGAGAGATGCTCCAAGTCTTTAATTGCTTTCATGGCTCTTTGCTGGATGCTCTCCAGTAGCTCTGTGTCTTTTGCACCGGGGAGCCCAGAATTGGACACAGTACTCCAGGTGTGGACTCACCAGTGCTTAGTAGAATAGAGCGTGTTAAGGATTATAAATCGAATAGCAGTTGTGCAAAGGGATAAGCTCAGTAATCTACATTTTTTAATAAGACAAATAGATAGACTATCTGGAAAAAAAATAGTGATATAAGGTACAACTGTAAGTAAATTTTTTTATTATGTAGAACAGTAATCAAATTGTATAAAAGTTATCACATGCAATTGAGAAGTTACTTCTAAGTGAAACAGTCAAAATATATGAAATTAGGGAAATAATTGTTTCATAACCTTGATGCTGCACCCCACATTGTGATATAATATTTCAAAATATTGTTATACGATTATTTGCTTTGCTTCAGAGAGGAATTTGACTCTGTTCAACAACAACAACAACAAAAATATATGTTCTTTATCCCATCTGTTTTGAGGCCCATAGACATTATAATGGGACCTGGCATGTAAGTGATTTTTTTACCTTCCAGGTGCCAGAACGAAGTAGACCTGCCTCCTCCCGCATGGACCTTTAAGACAGTGCTGTCAGCATCCTCAGGATGCAGTTTTTATCTGTAAATGAATGCCTGTTCCTGGGAAACACAAACTGTATTGACCTCTTTAAGCCTTTGTTCAGAATATAATCACTAAATTCATTCAGTCAAGAAAAATAGCATGTGACATACGAGAATAATTACAATTAACCAACACAGCTTTAATTTGCAATTATCTGAGACTGAAATACTGAATAAACTGCTCATGATCAATATCTAGGGGTGAAATTCTCAACAAACAAGTGTGAATTATAATTGAATAACTAATAATCAAGGAAATTACACTTAACTAAAGATCACTAACTGAACAAAAAATAAGTTCTGTGCATGCGAGAGTAAAGAATTTGTTTTGGAAAATGAATATTTAAGGACATCTGAATTTCTAAACACAAACACTTCTATCCTGCCTGGACCTTATTAAAAAACACTTTCTCTAAAGCAGTAATTTATCTCATCCTTTCTTTAAAATAATTTTCAGTATGTTGTGCTCTAGTCTATCTAATAAAGAGCTTATTGTCTTTATTTAGGCTAACTATAATTCTTAGCAGAAAAACTATGAATGAATTGTGGAGAGGAGATTTGTCATGTGGACAACTTTAATTTTGGCAATTTGAAACTAAAATACTCTTTTCCTATGAGGAGATTTAGTACATTAGATATAAGCCATTCTCTTGTGTGTAGAAAAGGTGGCAACTATGGAATAGCAAGCTAGTACTTTTGGACAATCTATGGTAGAAAAGACTGTATACAGTAATAATACTTTGTTCTTTCACCTATATTGAATTCCTTACATTTCTGTCTCTCCCATCAGGATTGCAATAAAACAGTCAACCTCAGCTTCTGTCAGAAGTTTGGGTGGTTCTCACATTCAAAAATAGGTCACCTTGGCTTCAGGTCACTCTTCTGAACACCAATTGTTTATTTTACTTCTGAGTTCATAACATGAAGAATTCAGCATAAAAGAGAATTTTTTTCTCATGTCATTACTACCAGTTTGTGAACATAATTAGTACTAACTTCTTCTAACTGTGCACCTCTTACTTACACAAGAGAAACTGCTCAGAAGTATTAACAGTCTTTTGAGTTACTAAAAAACAATTAAACCAAGTAGTCTGAATCCTCTACCCGGAAGTTTTACTTAGAAGTAAACTTCAGATCTGCTCAAGCAAAGAAGTTCATTACAACTGGTATAGTTTTACTGCATGGGTCACGACAAGGACAGTCACAGTGGGCATAAGCAGACATATATCTTCTCTGAGATGTGCAGATCTGCCCTCTGGGACTATGTTTTGTGATGGAGAAGGACACAGGTGGTGAATGAATGGCAGGGAGCATCAGTTGCCCCCATCGAAACGTAACTACTTATATGTATACATTTACAAGCCATCCGAGCACTAATTGAATGATTTGTTTCCTAGGTCATACGTCCAGGGCACCACGAAATATTTGTGCCTTGTGACTTATTCTGTAGAAGAAAAAAAATCCACAAAGAATTTGCAGGAGACAGGCTACTGTCGTGTGCATCTGGATCCAGGCAGATCACTTAGACTTACTTAGATGACTGGTATCCAAAGCAGCAGGCGTGGAAATAAACAAGAAATCAAATTTTTTTACATGAAAAAAACTATATGAGAGGGAACACTTACTTTTCAAATGAAAGTTTCAAATACATTTGGAGTTTGCAGATGCTTTGAAAGGAGATTTACTTGTATCTGACTCTTGAATGCTGCCAGGCCTTTGCTTCAAAAGTCTTTGTCGTGACTCTTTGTAGCATCCACGGAAGAGACGCACTTCTAGAAAAAAAAAAAAAAAAAAAAGGCACTGTTTGATTGCAGCTATCCATCTGGCCTCAACACCCACCCTCTGCTTTTTAATCGGTGCAAACTGGGAACTGTGCACCAGCTTCTCATCAGTGCTATCCTTTTGCAGGGGTACAGTGCTAAGGAAGCTGGAGAGTGCATTCCTTTAGACTGTCATCACAGGAGAGCACCTCTCACTTGCAAAGCTGAAATGTTTTAAATGCAATGAAGACAGTGCATATTGATAACTGAGATGAAGACAGCACACATGCTGTATGATATACAGTGCACTTCTTCAGTGCTGAATCATCTTTTATCAATGTATGCTAAAAAACCAGAGGTGGTGCTAGTTACTTGAGACGGACTTCATTGGGGTATTCAGTTTAGTAGGGTACAAATATAACCTAAAATTAAAACCCATTGCTCTGTTTATTTCTGCTGTTCATGAAGCTGTCAATAAACTCACAACAACATGGTCTCTCTAGTAATGTTCCAATGTCAGCTGCTCCTGTGGCCAACTTTAATCTACTGTGAATGGGTTTCATTTAGTTTCCCCATCCTCTGTATACAGTAGGCTGACTGTACAGGAACCATATTTTATTTTCAGCTTCAGCTTCTTTTCCACTGAAAATAAAATAAAATAAAATAAAATAAAATAAAATAAAATAAAATAAAATAAAATAAAATAAAATAAAAATTAAATAAAATAAAACCAAACAAAAATATATTTATACCTCTGGATTCCAGTGCTAGCATGCTTTAAAAGAATATAATATTTTGTATTTATATAATATCAGCCAGAGGGATTTGCAGAATGTAATACAGAAGTACCTCTTTATACCTCTCTGAAGAATAGCCAGTAGGTTGAAAACCAAGAACAGCTTAACTGGGCGCAGTAAACCTATACAATAGATCCACTCATTACTTCCCACACTAATGGAGAGAGTATGATGTCTTAAAACAAATGAGTTGTATGGAAAAATACTGCTCCCTCTTTGGGGTACTAAATCTACAGGGCTATGAATAAAGAGCAAGGTGCTGTGGTGACAACACATACAGTGTACTTCCGGCTCCTCTTTCAGAACCCTTTCCTGTGATCTCCACTCCTGTGGATCACATATAGTGATAGTGGATCACTATGCATCATTCAGGCATTTCTTGCCTTTGGTTTTCTGGGACTGGTTCTTTCAACTTTACACAGCCAGCTCTCTATAGCCTGCTTTACGTAGGGCTAGTTCCTTCCTCCTAAGTCTCCCTTTGAGCTAGTAAGAATTTCTGCTTACATATAACATTCCCTTCCTTGTAAGTTTAAGAGAGGCATGTTCTCATAGCATTTCTGACTCTTGCCTCAGATTATGAAAAATAAATACAGAAATTGGAACAATAGATTGCAGAAGCTGAGATAGGAAACAGGATATAAACTTTCACTGTAAATCCTGTCTCAAGTGGCACCTACAAGCAGCAGACTGATGCGTAAAGATACATCATCTGTGGAAAATAAGATCACATGGATATGCACAACTACCAGGTTTTGTGTCAGTTGTATCATGATTATTGCATCTTTTTCATTACACCTCACTGTCAACTTCAGCCTGTGCCCATATCTTGCCCTACATCCTAAACATTAGAAGGTCTTTTTAGGATTGACGGGAGGAATTTAACAAATCACAGAGGCAGCAGATACTCTATAGTCTCTGGTGTCTACAAAAAGATACTTTCTTAGTATGGATATGTACTAGGTCTGGCCGGGATAGAGTTAACTTTCCCCACAGCAGCCCACACAGCGCTGTGCTCTGCACTTGTAGCTAGACCAGCACTGATAACACACCAGTGTTGTGTCTACTGCTGAGCAGTGCTGGCACAGCACCCAGACCCTCCAAACCCCCCAAACCCAGTGGGCTGGGGGTGAGCAGCAGCTGGGAGGGGACATCACCAGGGCAGCTGACCTGAACCGACCAAAGGGATATCCCATACCATGTGGTGTCACACTCAGCAATAAAAGCTGGGAAAGGGGAAGGAGAAGGGGGGGCTCTCGTTATGAAGACGTCTGTCCTCCCGAACAACCGCTACGTGTATTGAGGCCCTGCTTCCCAGGCCGTGGCCGAACACCTCTCATTTATGGGAAGTAGAGAATTATTTTTCCCCTCTCTTTGCTTCTGCACGGCCTTTGCTTGTATTATTTTTTTCTTTTCCCTTTAATTAAATTATCCTTATCTCAACCTTTGAGTTTTTTTCATTGTATTTTCTCCCCCTCATCTTTTGAGGAGGGGGAGTGAGCGAGTGGTTGTGGTGGAGTTCTGCTGTTTAGCTGGGGAAAGCCACCACAGGATAGGCTCATGGTGTCTGAAGACATGTGACATGTGACAGCTGGCTGGGGCCCCATGAGGAGGGGTGCATGGGGGTATGCTAGGGTGCAAGGGGCTGAGACCTGCAGTGACAGGGAAAATCTTTCCTGAGCAGGGCTGTCTGTAAAGTTGCTAGAGCAGTGGAAGATTTCTAAGGATGACTCGAGTTAGCGCTGCCTCCTCAGCTGCGTCTGCCCATCCCTGACCCTTCTGTGGCCCAACAGGCAGAGGAAGGAAAGGAGAGACTGAGGAACAGACACTGCAAATACTGTTGTAATCTTTCATGGCTATAAGGTGCAGAAATTCCTGCTGGGTGCATGATAGGCTAAGGAGGACGTGAGAATAAGAAAGGGCTGCCAAATTTTTGCTGTCATGCAAGCACTTGGCAGCCATGCACACATTACAGAAACAAGGCATGGCTTGGAAAGAGGAGCTGTTCCCTATACTGGAACAGCGCTCCGGAAGGGGTACTGAAATCTGTCTATGGTGAAAAATCCAGTGTCAGGGAAGTACAAGCAATTCCTCCTTAGCCCAAGTGATTTACGATTATATCTGAAAATAAGACATTTCTATATTGATCCTTAGTAACCATTTTCCCCAGCTATAACAAAAAGCACTCTCAGATGCAGAAACAGAAGTAGGGGTTCTATCTACCTGATACCATAGAAAGCCACAGCTTCTCTACGCATTCAAAGAACACAACACTGCAATCACTTCTGCCACTTCCTGTGGTCCCCTCCTATACTCACGTGTATCTGAAGGTGCATGTGTGCGCATCTCTGTGTGCCTCTGACTCACATCACTTCTTAGCTGAAAAATCTTGTCCTCCATATTCATAGTTTCATCCTCACAAAATAGAGCCTATTGCATTGCACCTTGGCATTAGCAGTCACAGACCTGAATGATCTCTGATCCTACAGTCCACTAAGAAATCTAGTGACTGAAAGAGTAAATTCTGGCTTTTGGTAGATATACTTGGTAAAGCACTGAAAAATATAAAATAACATGACTGATACAAACAAGCTACACCAGAACTAATATTTTTATTGCCAGGGAGAACGTGGTGGTGAAAATGAGTGGCTCAGAATCTCACGAACATTGAATTAAGTGCAAATTTTCCTACTTGTTATGGTAGACTAACATCAATAAGCTGACTGACTTCATCATCTTTTAAACAAAGCCTTTGGGCTTTTCCTTTTTTTTTTTTTTTTGCCTATCAGAGAGAAGTACAACAGGCATTTATTGACTTCTTATAACTGTACCAAGCTAAGTGTACATTGCTGTGTATTATCTTTTATATTTTGATCATTAATATGCCGCCTGAGGAGGACAGCAAAATTATATAGACAAAAGCGATCTTCATCTCTCATTGTTATGAGATATAGAAATGGGAACTGCAAAGTATCTTTGTCAATAGAATAAAATCCGGCAGAAAGGACACAATTTAAAATTGCTTTTATTGCATTAAAATCTGCATTGCAGATTTTGTTCAAAACAAATTGGAGGTGTTTTACAGAGAAGTAAGGATTCTCTGCAGCAGTTTGGAGCTATAAACATCTTTGGGTTCCTTCTGTTAAGTAACATCGTATATTGATGCTATCTTTTATGAGGGGGAGGAGGGAGGAGAGAGAAATGTGTTTGAATGTAACCTAAAGCTGAGAAAAGGTTCTGGCAAATTCTGACAGAAGCTGAGAAATCAAAATAACAGAAAAACATTTTTTCCCCAAATTTTCATTAAGACTTGCATACTTAACTTTCAGAATAAATTCTATGTGGAAAATATGTTGGAAAATTGATTTTCAAACCTTCAATTCCAGAACATAATTAAAGTTCGTTCTACCATTGATTTTGTTTGGAAAAGAGCTGACTTCTCAGCTGTTTCTTCCAGACTCTTTAGACAGAGAAAATAGTAATGGCATACCATGCTGACAAACTGTGCTTAGCAAGCCAGCTTGCAGCTACGCTTGGGAATTGGCATGGCTAAGAATATGCATAGTACATCAAGTACTCTGGGAAGACGACATAAGCAGTGGGTCTGAGCTCTTGCAGTCTCTTCTTTTGCTCTATTTCTACTGTTTCAAGTGACTCCCCCCACCCCCAACCCTGCAAAATAAATAAATAAATAAATAAATAATTATATGTAGAAATATTCTTCATTTGGCAGCTGAATTTCCTCTCTCTTCTCAGTCACAAAAATATATTGTCCTACACCTCTGCTAGAGAGGCAATCTGCAACTTAATTCCTAATGTCACCTTAATTTCTTACTTGAGGGAATATAAATCAGGTTCAATTGGCTTTTGTTTGTTCATTTTGAATGATTTTAGAAAAGCAGTCTGGAAAAAAACAAATAACAGTTTTTTGCTGTACTTTTATTTTAATCTGATTTATTCTTCATTTTTTATTAATCTATTTCTTTTATGAAAAAAATCATACAAAAAAAGCAATGAAGCTCGGTGATGTATTTATTTATCTATATTTTAACTTCAAAATACTTCTAGAAAAGCTCTCAGTTATGAAAAACTCAGACCATCATGGAAAACTCCTTTATTCTGAACTGCATTTCCATCGTTTGTAATAAGAAATTCTTATCTAGAATGACATCTACAGAGCTTCTGCTGAGTCCATGGAAATACATCTAGTGACTTCAGATTTGATTCTTTAGAGAATGCCTAATGACTGTTGCTGGAGATAAAGGAAAAAAAAAATCTTTCTAACGCTTACCAATATTCAGTGGGACTTCAGGAGGTAAAAATATTTTATTTTCTACTTGACAAAAATTTTAATGCCTTGAAGATTAATGCTAAAGCTCTGTTAAATCCTGTATTTCCTATTGGTATATCTGAGATTAAATTTTCATAGCTAGAGGAATAATGAAATTTACAATAGGAACATTGGGTTGGACATGTAATATGGGGACAGCAAAAACTTATGCAGAGTTCTGGAACATAGAGAAATTAAATACAATTGAAACTTTAAATTAGATTTTTTAAAAATTTATTTTATCTGAGGATACATATAAAAGGTTGGCTAACCAGAAAAATCTGAGTATTTTAACTGCATCTGTAAATGTAATTCTCACAAAAGATTGCCTACCCTGAAGTTCTGATCATTGTTTGAAATTCAGAGCCATTACTTGAAAGACGGAATGGGACTCCAGAGTCTTACTTCTCAAAAGCATGCTCCACTCACTGTGCAATTCACTCTTCCTCTCCTGCTTAAATTCCTTCCTGTGGCAATATAATTTTGATAGGAAGAGTGGAGCATTAGCCCAGCCTTGAACAACCTATATATAGATGGCCAGTGATGGGGGTCCTTCACTAGGCATTGGTGATGTGATGGAATTTCTCTCACACCAAGACAAGAACTGAATATTATTTCACACACAACTCAAGGCAGACTTATGTGGAGGAGCTCGACAACACTGATGCTACTTCTTCTACTTGTGTTTTAAAGAAAGTGCCATGAAGCATTTCAGTAGGCAAGGAATTCAACCTTATTCCCGAATTTAACTGTGTTCAGAGGACACACGAACTGCTCAGGGTAGTCAGGCTGGGCAAAGTCTCATTTCTGGGCCCCAGCTAGGCTTAGCCCTCAGAACAAAGTGCAGAACTTCATCCAGTACTGAACCCAGAAGTGGGTGCTTCTGGATGTTCACAGATGTAGGCACATGAGAAACTTTATAGTTAAAACAAACAAACAAACAAACAAACAAAAAACCTGTTCCTGTAGGTTCAGGTAGTGCTGAAGAGAAGTTTCCTTATCAGAGCTTGGATTTAGCAACTTTGATTCACCTGAACTCCACACTAGAGAACTTTATTTGGACAAGTCCTTACTCACTAGCACCAAGTCTCATAGACTGTGGCTGAGCAAGGAGATGAATGCTGCCCTTGGGCCAACATCCTCAGCCAGTACCCAAATGACATACACATAGTAAGTTCATGCTACAGTGGGATAAAAGGATATGGAGTATTAAAAGTCTGCAGCTTGAATTTAAGATCTCAAGGTGGGGATTTAGCTGTGAAAATTTGTCTCTCATAAAATTATCCTAGTGAGAAGCATTGTCTTGGGCCTTGAGCAGGTTTCCCAGAGTTTTAACATGTCCACATACAAAAGTCAAAAGAGATGGGCTTGCCTTCCTAAGCCAATGAGTACCTGATCAATTCAGTGATCTATTTTAATGCCTGCATGTTTTGAAAATGTAATTTCTGTACAAAGGGAAAGGATAAGGATGAATGCAAAGTATCGAACGCAGACTATGTAGTATTTCATCTGTATACATTTACATAGTTGCATAGGGTTAATTTTTTCTTATTATGGTTGGCAGTAACTATAGATTGGCAGGCTAATTTGCCAAGGGTGGTGTAATTTTAGTTGTTTACAACATTTAATATTGAATGATGGCATATTTAGCCCTTCTCTGTCAAATGTTTTCAAAGATAAATAATTTCTGAGTTCTGATCCAGCAACTGGGAAAAATCCCAAGCAGAGAAATTAGTTATATCTGATTTACACAAGTCTCTTACAATGATTTGAAAATACTCATATAACAGTGAAAAAATCAGAATATCACGCTGTATAAGTATTCTCTCTAGGCTTCTGTTATAAAATACAAACTGAAAATCATTCCATAGATCTTTTATATTAATGGTTAATTCGTTCTCTTTTAAAGGTAAAGCCACTCCATCACTCTGTATCTTTGACATCATTATCTTATAGGAAAGCTTTTCTTTGCCAATACAATATTCATCTGTGCTGCGTATCACTTTCTGATAGTTGTACCTGTAGTCTGAAAGCCCAAGAAATTGGAAAGGAGACAATATAAATATGAAAAAGTCTTATGAATTGCTTGGTCCATAATGATAGAGACCTCAATACAGAAGAGTTTGCTCTCTGTAAGACCCCTTGGGAATCTTAGTTACATTCTTGTAAATAAATTGAAAGTTCTTTGAAAGGGTGAACATCGCGACACTTCATAGTCACCAGTGACTTTGATTTTTCAGTGTTACGTTGTTCTAACTAGACCTAACCTATCTGTGCAACAGCAGAAGGCTAGTCAAATAAACCTAATTGTGGGTTAAAGTACAACAATACCAGAAGTATCAAAGGAGAAATCCGAAAAATAAAAATGAGGAAAATATATAAAAGAAATTAAATCACCCAGCCTATTCTTTCTTTGTTTTCCAGTGTCTGTTCTTGTTTGTTTGTTTTTTCTATATTTTTCATATTTTTCACTGCTGCAGCAACAACTATTTCTTGTGAATGGTGGGTAGAAGAGAGAAGGAAAAGATGATGGAAGGATAATCATGAATCCTGGAACTTGGAGAAAGACATGGAAAGAAACTCAGGAGAATGACCTCCTCTCTTTTCCCTCTCCCTCTCCCTCTCCCCCTCCCTCTCTCTCTCCCTCTCTGTTTCCCTTTCCTTTGCTTGAAAGAAAGGTCTGGAAAACAAGTGTCCTTCTTTTCTGCTACTTAATGCCTCCCCCTGCCCCCCTGCCCCTTTTCCTTTATTCTCTGCTCTAAAAGCTTCATATGGAAGGACAAAGACATTTCAGCAAATGGAAGGATTTCATGCTCTAAGAATTCACTCTGTTATGTGTATTTTCAACCAACATTCATACTTTCTGTAGCTTCCACCTGCCCAGTGTTCCTTCTTTTCTAACCTGTTTAATCGTGTATGACAGCTTATCGGATGACTGCCTCTGCCTTACTAACGAGGTGCTCTGACTTTGTATTTCAATCTCCATATCTCTTGTAATCTCTCTTCAGTGATTGATTAAAACAGATATATATTTATAGCCTACTTAAGTGATAACTTATAACGTTCTATAATATCTCAAGCATGTAAAACAAAGGGTGAAATTCTGGCCCATGAACAGCAAAACTCTTATCATTTCTGAGGGGCTGAGATTTCACCCCAAGGATGAAGAGAAGTTATTTATGGTGGCACAGGAGAATATAGCTATGAATTATTTAATGAAATTAAGATGGAATAAATTCCTATCAGTAAGATATATTATGTCAGGGATCAGTATATCAAGGGAAGTAGTGGAAGATGTATAGATTCAGACATTTTAAACTAGCTTTGAAGAAGGACTAGACAGTAAGAAACTTAATAGATTACTTAATAGATTAAACCCCTCTCTAGTTCCTACAGTTCATGAAAGCTTCTACTGCTGCCTGCTTATTGAATCTCAGCTCATTTTCCTAATTAAATAAAACTCATAATTTGCTTGATGCATTTTTGTTTATGTCTGAATACTATTTGAGAGAGAGTTAGGAGTTTAGAAGCTCAAAACTTACTATAGGCATTGTGAAAAGAGGCAGCTATACAGAAGAAGAGAGACACAATTAATAGCCTTGATGACGGAAAGCCTAATAAGTCTTCAGACTATTCTTATGGCAGAGAAATTCTCATAGCCAAGACTCACTCATTCCATCAGAATTTTTAAAAATTCCTTTATGTTGCTAAATGCCTTAGGGGCTGACATAATAAAAAAGAAAGCAAATTAATAACACAAATTCAGTTAGCATTTAAGCTTGCCAACAAAAATTTATGCTATCAATTGGGGTCTTCTCCATTAGAAACAATAGAAGAAAAGAAAGTCCCAAATGCATCAGCTGATAAGGAGATAAGATATCAATGCAGTACAGAAGGGAAATATAATTCTAGGATATATTATTTAACTTGTGTCCAGTAGAGAAACTTTTATCATTCTCTTGTCACAAAATATAAAACAGCTATCAAACTTCTGTGAAGTCTCTATGAAGGACAGATCTCACTCAGACCTGCCACAACTGAACAGCTCTTATGACCTATCAAAACCTATGTCCAGGCTGGTGTTGTTTCCCAATGCTAGTCCTACACTAGCTACTCAGAGCAAATAAAAAATAAATCTGCATTTTACCATTACATTTTTAATGATTTCATATAATACTGGATGTCCTTCCTTTGCAGTCTAAGATACTTTTGTGCAGTAGACTCAGCAATGAAAAGAAGCAATTTCCTGTTTCAGATTAAATGCATTATTCTTCTAAAAACACTTCAGAAGACTGAGTTCTGCTTACGCATATCTCACAAAGACTTCTGTTCTTCAGAAATGTAGGTTTGTTATATACTGCCCAAACGTATCAATGTAACAATATCAGAGGAATGTGGGGACAGAAATCTTAAATCAATGAAAGTTTAGAAAAATCTGCTATAAACAGAATGTTTTGTTATTTAGATCAAACAGTATGACTTGGAACAACTCAGGAAGACGGTTAATTAATTGTCCCTGACATAAATGTGTCCTATCATCAACAGAGGCCACTAAATCAGAAACAGTCACATCTGTTTCTCACTTCTTTCCCTGATTTCTTGGGAAATGAGGGTTCAGACTTCTCTTTTTGATATATTTACAGCCACTGATGTGATACAGACATGAAAAAATAATTCTTGGATTATGTAAGGTATTGCCAGAAGAGCTACGGACTATCACTGAAATTCCTTCCATGGACTTTGGATCCAGCTCCTAATGAATAATAAAAGAAATTTTTACCATTGCCACTTTCTGATTGTCATGAATCAGTGCTGTTACTAGAAAAGGGCATCTGTTTACCAGCTTTTCTAAACGTTCTGACTTGAAAATTGCTATTGCCTTAGATTTCTCCTATTTCATCTGTTCTGTTCTCTATTAAACTACACAGTGAATGCAAATGTTTGATCTCTGACATTCCTTATTATTCCTGTTTCCTCTCTGATAAACAAATAATGGGATTTGAAAAAGGTTTGTAAGGTATTGTGTAGAATGTAAGGACAATTTTATAAACACACTTAATTTGTATATATTCCTCTGATTTATATTAATATTCAGCTGAAGTCACTTTTGACTGGAATGGACTTACCCCTGATGAAAGAAACAATTTACTTCCTGCTCTTCTGTCATCTGCCAGGAAGTTTCTGGGAATTTCAGTACAGATTAGAGAAGTCAACACCTTCATCATGCTGTCTCTCATTCCAATCCCCAAAGAAATAAAATATGCCAAAATAAAGACAGATGAGATTTTTTCAATAGTGGCTCAGAACTGGAAAGTTGAAGATGTAATTCTCCAGAAACATGTATTTCTATGTCATTTGTGAGGAAGAGCATGATGGGGACAAGTGCACTGTTCACGGGTTCACGAAAGGCAGGTCATGCATGTCCAACCTCATCTCCTTCTACGATAGGGTGACCAGACTGGTAGATGAGGGAAGGGCTGTTGATGTGGTCTACTTCGATTTCAGCAAAGCCTTTGACACAGTCTCCCACAGTATTCCCCTGGGGAAACTGTCTGCCCATGGCCTGGACAGGTATACTCTTCTCTGGGTAAAGAACTGGCTGGAGGGCCGTGCCCAGCGGGTTGTGGTTAATGAAGTCCAGCTGGCGTCCCGTTACAAGTGGTGTCCCCCAGGGGTCGGTACTGGGGTCTATCTTGTTTAATATCTTTATTGATGACCTAGATGAGGGGATTGAGTGCACCCTCAGTAAATTTGCAGACGACACCAAGTTGGGAGGTAGTGTCGATCTGCCTGAGGGTTGGGTGGCCCTTCAGAGGGATCTGGATAGGCTGGGCTGCTGGGCTGAGGCGAATGGGATGAGGTTTAACAAGGCCAAGTGCCGGGTCCTGCACTTTGGCCACAATAACCCCATGCAACGCTATAGGCTTGGGGCAGAGTGGCTAGAAGACAGTGATGAGGAAAGGGACCTGGGAGTGTTGATCGATGCCAGGCTGAACATGAGCCGGCAGTGTGCTCAGGTGGCCAAGAAGGCCAATGGCATCCTGGCCTGTATTAGAAACAGTGTGGCCAGCAGGAGCAGGGAGGTGATCATCCCCCTGTACTCAGCTTTGGTGAGGCCGCACCTCGAGTACTGTGTTCAGTTTTGGGCCCCTCACTACAAGAAAGACATCGACGCCCTGGAACGTGTCCAGAGAAGGGCAACGAAACTGGTGAGGGGTATGGAACACAAGTCTTATGAGGAGCGGCTGAGGGAGCTGGGATTGTTTAGTTTGGAGAAGAGGAGGCTCAGGGGAGACCTCATTGCACTCTACAACTTCCTGAAGGGAGGTTGTGATGAGGAGGGGGTCGGCCTCTTCTTCCAGATAACTAATGATAGGACTCGAGGAAATGGCCACAAGTTGCGCCTGGGGAGATTTAGATTAGATATCAGGAAAAACTTTTTCTCTCAGAGAGTGGTCAAGCACTGGAATGGCCTGACCAGGGAGGTGGTGGAGTCACCGACCCTTGCGGTTTTTAAGAGGCGCCTGGACAAGGTGCTACAAGATATGGTTTAGTAGCTTAGTGGGTAGTATTGGTGATAGGATGACGGTTGGACTAGATGATCTTGAAGGTCCTTTCCAACCTTGTGATTCTGTGATTCTGTATTTTACAATTTAGATATAAAAGTAGGATACAATCTCTAGTACAAACCTGTTTTGGTGGGATAAGGGGCCGTCCATGCTGGACTGAGCAGAAAGCACTAAAAAGAAAGCTTTCTTATTATTGACCTAACCTGCACTGCTCACAGTCATAAATTTTGCTTTAGCTGTAAAAAACTGCACCAGCTTTACAGTTTCCTCTTATAATTCCACCTACCTAAAAACATTTTCCCTGTTAACTCAAAGCATTTTAGATCTTTCTGATTGTACTTCCTCACTCTGAAAACAATACAAAATTTAACTTTAATATATGGTTATAAGGTAGAATTCTTTGGGTTTGTGCAGTAAAGACATGGCAGTTTTTGTAGCCCATGGCAAAAGAAGCATAGATGCAAATTATCCAGATGCCTTGATTATCCAGATTGAAAGATCAAGTACATAATATATTCATGTAGGATAAACAGCTGTTTCATTGTGGCATATATCCAAAAAAATATGCATTATCACCTTTCCATCCTAAGTCAGGCTGCTAAAATGTTGTGATGTTTCCTTAGCTGGAAGGTATGCATCTCCCACAATCATCTTTTTTATCCCAAAAATTCCATCAGAGCTAGGCAGTTTTTTACAGAAAAAATCTGCATAGTAGGGAAACCTAAAAATTCTCTACAGCCAATGGAGGAGAAATGGGAATGAATGTTAAAAAGAACCAAGATATCATGCATTAAATTTTGACTTTTCCAAAACAAAATAGTCCAAAACCTATTTTTTTTTCAATATTTTCTATTTTGCTTGAGCACCAGAAGGAATAGGAATATATTAGTCTAAGAGTTGTTCTCTGTCTTACCTAATAAAATAGGCTAGGCAGCGTGAAATGAAAGCAGAAAATGGAAACTTCTGAACAAATAACAAGGAATATTTTTTCACATCTCTGGAACTTCATGCACCGTGACAACTGCTTGTAGATTTGTAAAGCAACTAGACAAATGTATGGAAGAGAAATGTATTGATGTCTACTACACACCTAGATAACACTGTCCTTAAAATAATCACATAAGGGTCAGCAACAATCTGTGGAATTGCTAGCATGTACTTGCCCTGCTCATACTCTCCTTTAGGCTACTGGCCAATATCAGAGTTAACATTGTGCACTCAGCCTATGCCTCTGACCTCTTACAATCCTTACAGTGCTTTTATATTTTCTTTCCCCCCTTGTCATCTCCTGAAGTTGTGCTTTATAATTACCTTATCAAAGTCTCACCTGCATGAACCAAAATAAAACATATTCCCAGAGCAATATGAGATATCTTCAGGCATAAAGAAAATATAAATTTTATATACATATACACATATATATACATATATATATACACACACACTTCAAACAGGAACTGACAATTTAAGTCTGCCTGACTTCCAAAATTTATTGAAGTGATCTTTAGGCCAGTATCAGAAACAAAGGAACAAGTAATTGTTCATTCTTCAACGGATGACGAGGAAGAGACAAGTGCATATTGTTTTAATGTGCCTTATACAGCATTTTTCTGCTCTATCAAGATAAGAGCAAATTTTTTTTCTTCTGATTTCCAAATAACAGGTGCTATATCATTGATGCCTACCAAGTAAAAGTTGATATTCTTTCTAAGAACTTATTTTTTGTTGTTCAAAAAATAATCAAACAGTTAGAACTGTGGAGGATCCCAACAAAGTCAGATACTATTTATCCTGCCAGAACTATTAAGCTCTCATGAATCATCAAAACCTAATTTCAAGTTAAGACAGTTTCCAAACACTAATTCTAGGCCAGTTATTCAAAGCAAACTACTAATAACTCAGTTCTTTGCCATTACAGTTTAATATGGACTTCTGATATGAAACATGAACATATGCTTCCCTTACTGTCTTTGATAATTTTATATAGTAGACCTGACATTTTAAAGAATGGAAGTAATTTCCTGTTTTTCATTCATTGCATTATTACACAAGAAACAGTTGTGAGTGTTGGTCAGGCCCCTACGTGTATATGTCCCACTGATGGACCTTCAGCCTCCAGAAATCGTCCAGAGTTCAGATAGCACAGATCATTATGCACCAGCACCTTGAACATTAACTGGAGAATCTGAGTCACTGAAGACATAAAGCAAGCTACAGCAATAAGAACGTTATACTTCTCAAAGTTATTATGTCTTAAAATGAGTGTCAACAGAAAGTATTTTAAGAAAAGACAAAATAAACTAACAAGAAAATAGTGATCCTCACAAGCTCCACACTTACGTAAGCATGACTTTTTATAATCCATAAAGACATTCGAGTGTTTCTCTTCACACCTTTCTCCTGGTTTCACAGAGATTATGGTCACTCCTTTTACACCCCAAAAGGAAGATGTTCCCTTCATATAATCTGATCTACCTCCTGTGGTACTCCATGGAAGTCAGATTGTCTCATTGCCCAGGAACAATGAAAAATTATTTGGGACACTACACATTTTGATGTCAGAAGGAATCAGATCCTTAATATCTCCTTTGGTGCAGACATCTTTTCTGCTGGTCAGAATTTGTCCAGCCCTTCTGGCAATGAACTACTGAAATTTCTTCCATGCTAGCCCTTCTTTGTTTTGGTTTCAAACATCATACAACTGTTCTCATTTAGGTTGGTTTCTTGCATTTTGTAATTACTCAACATTGACATTTTTGCATGTATGATAGTCATGGTCCTAAAAAAAAAAGAATGATGCTGCATGCAATCTGCAGTATGTCCGTCCTCCCTAATGACTCCTACCATGTGAGTGTATCCTTGGAAAGACTTGCAGTACGGTATTTGCAGACTCAACATCAAGAACATGCTGTGGAGTATTTCCTGTTTCAATATTTCTTTGTTGAAAATTATGTCTGGCATGCATACAATCTAGACAAGAGCTGGAAATGAGAAAGAAGGACGGAAATTATAAAGTAACCAATACTTCAAAAATCTGCAAAAGTCTGGATTTTTTTATACCGCACGTAAAAAATATGAGATATGTGTTCCTTCACTTCACTGCAGTATTGGTATTTCTAACAACAATAACCACAGAAACGTCAGAAAATAAATGGTAAGTCTAGAATTTCAATGGACAAACTCTGAAAAAAACACAAATACAAAAACAAACAAACAAAACAAATGAGGAGATACAACTATGTGTGTGAGTGCATATATGCATGCTGGAAAGATAGTTTGATCTTAAAGTAGGGTTGTTTTATTTTACTATATTATGTGTCCCTTACCATACTGGTATGTAAGTAAAACTTTAATTGAAGGACAATCTTGGTGAAAACTGATATTTCTTTTACAGAGTAACTCCCCTGAGACATGGGGGTCATTCGAGAGTTTTAAATTCCAGATGAGGAATATTTTACTTTGACCTATGTGGTAGTTTTACCCAGCTGAGCAGCGGAGCTCCACCACAGCCGCTCGCTCACTCCCTCTCCTCAAAGGAACAGGGGGAGAAAATACGATGGACAAGGGCTTAAGGGTTGAGATAAGGACAAGAAGGTTGCTCACCAATTACCATCACGGGCAAAAACGTAGGGAGGTTAATATAATTTATCACTGGCAGACTAGAGCAGTGAGAAACTAAAAGCAAACTAAAAAACACCTTCCTCCCATCCACCCTCTTCTACCTCCTCCCCTCGAGCGGTGCAGGGGAACGGGGAATGGGGCCTGCGGTCAGCCCATATCGCTTCGTCTCTGCCGCTCCTCCATGGTCACTCTCTGCCGCTGCTCCAGCGTGGGGTCCCTCCCACGGGATGCCGTCCTTCNGGCGGGTCCCTTTTGGAACCGGCTGGAGCTGGCTCTTATTTGACATGGGGCAGCTTCTGGAATCTTCTCACAGAAGCCACCCCTGTGGCTCCCCTGCTACCAAACCTTTACCACATAAACCCAATACAACCTACCAGAGCGGTGTGTTATGAATAATTTCCTGCTATTACCATACTTCGTATAAAACAGGCACTGCTGTCATTTTTTTTTTTTAACTTTGCATGACTGATTTCAGAATTTGTGTTTTAATAAACCATCAATATAATAAACCATTATTATTACTACTACTATACTAGTGGCAGCTGCCTTTGACTTCACTCAAGTAAAACTTATGTGGGAAAGAAAGATTTCTGCCTGTTTAGAGATTGAAAGATTTTTCTTCTGTTGTTAAAAAGTCATTTATAGAGAGCTGTAAACGTATATATCATTTTACAAATGTAGTATAAGATACATTCCTTGCCTTGAAGTGTTTATAATCTAAGACAGGAAAAAGATCAATGAAGACCTGACTCAGGAAAACAATTTATACAGAGCTCACCACAGGCTGCAGGGGAACTTCTGCTCCAGCACCTGGAGCACCTCCTCCCCCTCCTTCCTCACTGACCTTGGTGTCTGTAGGGCTGTTCCTCACTCCTCTCACTCCCAGCTGCTGTTGCGCAACAGTTTTTTTTTCCCTTTCTTAAATGTGCTCTCCGAGAGGCACCACCAGTGTCTCTCATTGGCTCAGCTCTGGCCAGCAGTGGGTCCCTTTTGGAGCCGGCTGGAGCTGGCTCTTACCTGACATGGGGCAGCTTCTGGGCTTTTCTCACAGAAGCCACCCCAGTGGCCCCCCTGCTACCAAACCTTTACCATGTAAACCCAATACGAACCTTTACTGCTATGGTCCAAAGACGCGTTCTAGCACCTTCTTCCCCCTGTTTTTGTTGGTCAGTCTCTGTCTTTGGGTAGGGAATAATAATGAGCCCTTGTGGATGCAACATGTCAAGAGTGCTTTATTTTCTCAGTGGCACATTTTGAATTGCCTCATTTCTGGTGCAGGTATTGACATCTTGTTCAGAAAATGCTTTGTGCTCGTTCTGGAGGCTCAACACAGGGGCTGCTTGAGCTATGTCCATGTCTTGCATTCAGCTCTGTCTGCACTGAAGAGGCCCGATCTACCTACGCAGCAGTACTGTTAAGTGTGCAGACTGGTGAATGCTGTTGTCTGCCATTATTGCTTTCAAAGGGTTAATCTATACATTGCATGCCAGATAGCTAAATGTAGGCCCCATATATAGTTCACAAAGTAGAGCAGGCACTTTCTCAGGGGCTGAGAGTCAGCCTCTGGAGGAACACCTCTCTCTCCAGGGACTATGGCTGGAGTCCAGGCTTCCTCATTCAAACACCTACCCCAAATGCAGATAGCCTGATGACAGAAACACCCTGCTGCTGTGTGAAATAGTCAAACCTGCTGTGGCTTTCTCTTCTGCCTGTTTGTAATAAGTTACTGTACAATTAGTAAGAAATTACTGCTATACTTTATTAGTGTTGTTACAGATTTATGAACTTATGAATGAGATATTTTTTTGACAATGTAGAACATTTAATATTCCCACATGCCTAATCTGCTAGAAAATGTTGTGTTTAAGCAAAAAAATGTGCTTATTCATGTAGCTGGAACATAGGCGTATTTGAAATATAAGTCTAGACATTTTTGCAAACTGCTAAAGAAATGTACACGTAAAAATATTGACTTTGGAATGCAAATGGGCTTTGAAGAAAGTTAACCTGGAAATTATCTTAGGGAACAAAACTGCAATCTGCAACCACAAATACCGATTTTTATTTTTTAACCCATTCATGCAATACTTTAGCTGCAGTGCAAAGTTAAGAATGGTAATCAGAAAAGGAATGTTTATAACTTGTTTTCCTATTTAAACTGATATTCAAGACCCTCTGTTTTCTCTTTCCTTACTGGAAGCAATAGTTAGACACAATGTCCAAAACCATGTTCCAGTTTCATTTTTCAGACTGAAAACTTAACATTTAAAATAAGAACCTAACCAAAATCAATGAGATTCTATCACTGAATTTGAATATTTTTCTTTGCTGCAATTCTCTGAATCAAACTTATGAAACCCTGAATCAAGGGTTTTGTAAAATGCTATTTCAAAAGGTAACAATATTGCCATATACTTTCTTCTCCATGTCTTTATTTTAGCTTACTTTTTCAGCTATCAAAAGCAATTGTTTTTCTGAAAGCCAGACTGAAAAATACAGGTTGCTAATTTTATGGCAGCTCATAATAAATATGCATTTTCCAAGTACAGAACCTTTAAGGTATTTTCTTCCCAGGCATCTGATCTGTGTTTTTAAATTAGCTTTTCCCAGCAAAACTAAATTTTAAAGCAAAGCAAAGGAAAAAAAAAAAAAAGACATGTACAGTTTAACATGGCTGTACTTCTCACTTGCAAATAAATGCTATTATTAAAATTGCTGTTTACATAGTTGACTCCAAAATTAAAACAAATAGCCTGTAATTGAGGGTGCTTTAGAAAACTGACTCCTGCAAAACTGTCTGGGACATTAGTTACAGAACGATCACTGACTATGACTGGAAAACATGCAGGGCCTGTTTTTTCTCAAATTGGCTTTGAATTAAATCTATTTTACTCTTTTTGTCTCCACTGCCTATCAGATAATACGGCATGGAAGTTGTGTAGTTTCTTCATTCTTTTAATAACATGATAATCTGTGCCTCCACGGAGACAAACCAAACCAAAATATCTTCAAAGGCAGCATTTCTGGCTTGCATGATTTGCAGGGCCTTCATACAAACTGCTGGATTATACAAACCAAGTCACAATCTGGATGCTGGATCTGACGAAGTGTTGGAACTATTGTCCCAGCAGTAACTGTAAAAGAAAACATCACAGACATCCCATCAAGGTAATTACATGCATTTAGCTTTCCTCTAATTTCCTTTAGTTCTGAAGGCAAGACAGACTCAAATTGTCCAAAAGATTCAGATACTAAAGGGTTACAGGCTGTGCTCCACTGGCATAACTTGATCTCTCTTATTCAGAGAGTAACTCTGGCCACACCCTGGCCAAACCATAGCATACAATAAAACAGACACTAGCAATTTGTGTGCACATATGTTTGCATTAAGGTAATCATTCCTAAGTAATAAACATTATAGTGGTGGTAAGACTTGCCCAAATCATGAATATGCTTGCAAATTAGGCACTCTGACATATCTGGAAACCACACTTGTATGTATAATAAGCACTGAAGACTTTGAGACCAAGTTTCACCTTTTATAGCACAGCCACAGGGGAGACAACTCTGCAAAGACCTGCCTTCTTATTGTCTGTGGTAGGCTCAGAAGCCACAGATCACTGTTTTGTTTTTTTTTCTCTCTCTCTGTCTCTCTTTTTCTTTTCTTTTTTTAAACTTTGGAAGAAGCTAGTGAAAGAGAGTGACTCTGAAACAATCACAGACAAGTTGAATAACATAGAAAGCACAGGTACGGGATAGCAGCTAGACAGGTAACCTTCCAGAAAAGAACAGCCCTTTCCAGTATCTGTAGCTATTATCTGTAGCCATGATTAAAAAATATATATATATATAAAAACCAATGATTTAATGAGCCATAACAGCCAGATAATGAATGTTTTCAGATTATATAGTTGTGGATGTATTCAGATTATATAGCTGGGTAATGGTTATTAGAAGAGCAAGATTATTTTATCTATAGCATCCTGGGATACATTAGGAAGAGTGTTGCCGTTAGTGTGGGGGACGTGATCCTTCCCCTTTACTCAGCACTGGTGAGACACATCAAGAGTGCTGGGCCCAGTTCAGGGTTCCCCAGTTTTAGAGACATTGGTTTGCTGGACTAAGTCCAGCACTGGGCCACAAAGACAGTTTATGGACTGGAGCCTCTTTCTTATGAAGAGAGGCTGAGAAAGCCATGACTGTTCAGCCTGGAGAAAAACAAAACTCAAGCGGTATTTTATCAACGTGTATGATACCTGATGTGAGGGAATAAAGAAGAAACAAGGTTCTTCTCAGTAGTGTCCACTGACAGAATAAGAGGCAACAGGGACTACTGAAAACACAAGAAATTCCTCTTAAACATAAGAAAAACTTTTTGCTCTAAGGGTGGTTGAACACAGGAACAGGTTGCCTAGAGAGGTTGTGGAGTCTCCATCTGTGGAGATACTCAAAACCCACCAGAATATGTTCCTGTATATTCAGGAGCTGGGCTCATCTGGATATATCTATATTAGTTAATTGAATGCTTCAGGTACCATTCCTTGGTGCAACAGGTACAGGATACTGTCTATACTACTAGAATATGAATCTTTAAAGGAGGCCAGTCAAATCAGAACTGCCCCTTACTAAAGGTCTCTGGCCCGTACAGTTCCTTAGCTTTGTTGTAATTGCTTAGGAGATTGCCGGTTGGCTCAGATCAAAAGTAGGTCGGGGGGAAAACCGTTCTGATAATTTTACAGCATAAGCAGTTGGAATAGAAGGTTCTGCAAACCAAAAAGGAGCCAATTTTTTCAGTAAATGTTTAGGTTCAGGAGTCCAAGGCCTCAAACTCAATATACACATTAATCTCTCTGTTCTTACCTTTATGAAGAAGTATGTCAGAAGAAGTCCATTTCTTGCCCATTGTATACCGAGACCTCCTTGGAACCAGGACACCCACAGGAGAATATAAATGGGAGACGTATGGCTGTATGATTGACTTTGCATAAACTTTCTGTAAAGAATTTCTCCACTGGAATCACCAGTTTTTGGTGTCACCTTAATGCTTTCACTAAATCAGAACTGGTTTGGCATTAAAACTGCCTCAAAATAAGAGACAAAATATACAATTTTAATAGAGAAGTACTAAGATTGTTGTTGTGTTTTCACCAGACAATCTTTTCTGCTTCATACAAAAAGTCAATAGTTGCCCCAGGAAGGCAGAAAATGTGGTTATACCTCTGTCACGAAGAATCATTCAAGGACATAACACATAAATTGAGATACAGATACTAATCTTAATCCAAGTGAAATAGATACTGAAATAAAGTGGAGAATTTCTCCTTGGTTTTCTGAAGGCAGACCCAGTAAAGTTATAAAGGTATTTCAGGTATACACTACAGACTCAAAGATGAGAATGGTAAAATGCATATCACAAAGAGCATAATTTTAAATATTTCAAGAATTAACAGCAAATCTAAATAAAGGATTATCAAATTTTATGAAGCACAGTCCACTCTCAGTTCTCTGCACCTGCTGGGGAATGTGTGGGAACATATGACTGCAGCGAAGACCTAGTGGGAAAACCTACTTGTCTTCCATTGCAAAGCAACAAGAAAGTTCCTGCTCTTATCTTGGTGAAGGTGGGGAAGAATGGCCTATATATATGAACCATAACTGAAACCACCATTAAGAAAATACCAAGATATTCCTATAGGCCACCTCAGATGAACTGAAGGCTACTGAAATCTGTGACTGTAGTTTGAGACTCAGTGTCATACAGATTTGGTAGGCTGCAAATGAACCAAGACCTTCTCAAGCTCCCAGATATCACTCTTGTTCAGAATTAGCTCACAATGAACTTTTCAGGTAATGGTAACTTGCTTTTCTTCATTGTATGCTTTATCTCTTCGTTGCTTCACAAGAAGTTCACAAAAGCTTACAAAAGGGAATGGATGTGATACTGAGAAAATGTGAGTAATATGTGGGCTGCATATGACACAGAGTAGGAGTGAGTTTAAGCTCATTCTGACTAAAAGCGTAAAGTAAAAAAGACTTAACTTTGGTTCATGTGAAGCAAACCCAAAACATACTGAAAATGAAAATCATCATATTTTAGAGGCCCTTGCTCCAAGCACTGTATTGCTGGCAGTTTTTATGTTGACAGCATAGTTCTCATAGGCTACTTCATAGTCACATAGAGAGTTTAACATCTAAATTAGCGTAAGCTGGAGAAAACCACAGTTGAATCTAAAACCATACACTGGGCACTGCTGCAAATGTTGCATTTGAAATCTTTATGTCTGAATATATTCTGATGTTTCCTGCTCTAGGTATAAAATATAAAGATTCTATATAAAGTGAAATTCAGAGTGGAGAAAATGTTTTGCAAATTACCCATACATAGCATAGTAACTTAATTGATTGCACTGAAGATATTTTTGTTCCAAACCAAAAGCCATATCTTCTAACAGATTCCTGTGTTGAATTTCACATCTTACTATTTAAACTAATTTGTCAAAATGAAGGTGTATATAACTATTTGTCCCATGTAACATTTGCCCCATTATTAGCCCCTAATAGCAGAAAAAATCGAAGGAAGCAAAACACTGCAGAATTATCTCTTCTATTCCAGGTGTAAATAAGCCATTTTGCAATGTAAGTTCTCTTTGAAAGCTTTATGAGATGAATTTCTTTTTTCTCAAGTATACCAATGACACACAGTACATTACCTGATTAATCAAGCTATCAGTGATTCATTATCTCTGGTTTTAGTCTAACTGAGATAAGCAGTTACCCTAAGCTTTAACCACACAAGAATTTGATCCATTTTTTCCTAAGGATAAGGTCCAAGCACAATTTCTTTTCCATCCTTTCCTGAGTCAGTCACAATCATTTGAAGGAAAACAAATACCGAACAACTCCCCTTCTGACTATTGTACAGCCAGATTCCTTTCTTCCATCTCATTTTCCAGTGACATTTCAAGTGTCAGCTACTGGCAGCAAAATTTTATTCTGGTTTTGTTTCAGCTGTTTTTGCAGTTGATCGAGTCTATGGGAGTGCTGCATTCCTAGTTTACTGGGCTGCATTTGGAATATATGTGCAGCTGAAGCACAAGAAAGGAGTGTGCTTTTATGTTCCTTTTTCCTTTAGAAGCTGCAGAACAAAATATCTGTAACTACCCAACACCTAGTAGTGGTTGTCAATGATACCAGCCACTACCAGCACAAAATTGGTTAATGAGTGTGCATTTAAAAATTCTCTGCAGATTTTTGAACAAGGGAACAAGGGGCTAGTTCCTCATTAGATTTAACACACTAGTCTGAGTTTGTATCAGATCCCATCTGCTGAATGTGAGTTGTAACCTATAGAGTTGATAATGTTGGGGTGTTTTGAAATCAGTTCATTTCACTAACAAGATGCAAGACTGCAATAAATAATCTTTGAAGAGTATGGGAAAACCGATAGTTAACTTCATCCTATATAAAATCAAGAAACAGGCAGGACTTTTACAAAGTTTTTCTTTAAGTAGTAGTGTTATTGGCATCCCCTGCTGTCCGAAGAAATCAAGACCATTCTAAGAAATTCTGAGCTTTGCTGTGTATATTGTGTATGGTTTAAGCACATAGCCAGATTTCTTTCCACCCTCCAGCATAACTTTTCCCAAGTTTGTTGAGAATTTAGATCTTCATTACCCTCCATGGAGAAAGCTCCATGCTGAGGAATAAGTATGTACAGACAGGTTGTGTCTACAAAAGGCACCCAATATATGATGGAGCATGTTAGAGAAGGAGGTTCCTCATTCCTTTGGCAAAGCAGTTTATGGGAGAAGCACTATGCCCTTCATAATAGCAGAGATCACTTCTCCTGTTACTAACTTAAATAATTTATTTTAATGAAGAATATATATTTTTTATTTTTGGAAAATTTATTTGCCATAAAATGCCCAAAGTGATAATGTAGTATTTTCTTGGTATGGTGATTGGGTTAACAAAACCAAACTTTAGGAACCTGTGAGCAGTCAGCACTGCTTGATGCAGCCATGCTATTCCTGTAAAACATAAAAGTTCTCACTCTTTCAAAAAACTGATCTCTTTTAATGAATTGCATCATATGAATGGCACACACACACACACACAAAGATATGATGTGTAGTAACCTGATATATCTGATAAAAATCTTGGATTTCTAACAATCTCAATGGTAGTGTGATTGAAGAGCTGAAAACACTAACCTAAGAAAGCATGTTTTCGTGAATAGATTGACTTACCTTATAGGAAGTTCAGCTCGATTTTAATGGAATTTACGCATACAGACTTGAGGCAGATAATTGAAGATGTTTTGGATGTTGCTCTTTCAAAAGGTTTTGGTTTTCTTTTGGGAGCTTATGCTTACAAATAGCAATTTTTTTTTTTTTTTTTTTTTTGAGAATATGTAAAGATTACTTGAAAAAGATATGTTCACCTAATATGAAGGTACTTTCAACTATCAGAGTATTGGCTTGCTGGGAATAGTCTGCAATATCTGTAAGTCTTGGAGTTACCTCTTCACTGCTGGATGTAACACTCTATAAACTGCACCCAGTGTAGTTCCATATGAGTTGCTTTATCTATCCCATGCAATGTAATACGACACAGCAGTGATAGCTCAGGTGTTAGATGCACTGAGCACAGGCTAATGAATACTGTACTTTTGGTGCCTGGGGGTTTGCTCTGCTATCCCTTCATTTTCCTTCACAGGCATCGATTTGGTTTCAGATTGTTGTGCACCCAAGTTAAAAAATTCAAAGAAATGGAGAACCTCCACCTGTGTGCTACATAAGATGCAGGACCCTGAAATCACAGACATGCTGTTTCAAGCTGCATGTGTGCATGCAAGTTTTAAAGGGATCATGTACAGAATGCATGCCAAAAACAAGAGTAAAAAAATGAGCACAACATGCTCTTGAGTTTAGACAATGAATTAGTGAGAAACTACCAGAAAATTAATAGGTGAATCATTCTTTAGTAGGTCATGATGTGTCTATGTTTGCAAATTTAAACCTTTTGTGACAAAAGTATGTTTTGTGACAGAGGTATCAGATTATAATGAAAATCAGTTATAATTAAAAAAATATAGAAAGAACTACATAGACTGTATTTATTTGAAGTTTCATACTGTTTTCATAGTCAATTTGGATGGGATGTATTTAATATCACCTTTCAAATGAATATACAAAAAGGAGGCATAATAGTGAAGAAGAGAAAAGAGAGGAAAATTTATCCCAGTTTGAAATGTTGAGTCAGAAGTCATACATTAATGTGCCATAGCCACCTAAAGTTAAATATATGATAACAGGATTAACGTTTGGAGATTCAAAATCAACAGTGAAGAATTATACATGAAGCAAGAATTTAAATTACAGAAATTTTCAGACTGACTCTAGAGAGACCCTGAAGGACTGCAGTCTGGCTCATATAGTGTCATTAGTTGAAAAAGATTCTAAGGATAGAGAAAAAAATATAGACTGCTTAGCTGAGGAGAAAAATCTTTAAAACATTTCATATAATCAATTAGAAGAATGCCTCAAAGGAATTATTAAAGTAAAAATATTTAGCAGATAAGAAAAATTGTAAGCATTCTTATAAAACTGAAATTCTATTTTTGCAATAAGCAAGAAAAATATCATTGATAAAACAGGTAATTATTAAATATTCAGATAGCACCTGCCATGGTGTAGCATCAGAGATTAGTGATTTAAAAAGCTGTCAAAGTACAAAAGTTACCTCACCGAGGTATAGATTAGTCAAAGAGCAATAACTGTAACTGGAGCTTTTTTTCCTAAGATTAAACAAAAGTGAATAAATACTGCTGAGATCTGGGCTTGCCAAGAAGATGCTAAGGTTTGTTGCTGTTGCTGTTGTTTTTTTGTTATTGTTACAAAGAAATTTTGAGAGAAAACTGTGATAGAAAGAAAGGATGGAAAGGGAATTAGACCAGACAAGTAAAGATACTGCAGGAAGAGTCAAACATTTTTGAGATCAAGATTTAAGATGTGAAATTATTGTGATTGTTATTATTATAATTTCAATATTAATTAAATCTACTCTTTAATCAGGATGGAAATCTCTTTAAGACATGAGCTACTGATAAAAATGGCCAATGCTGGTAACTCCAGAGGTAGACTGACCAAGGCTACAGGTATGCTTCTGTGAAAGCACTTGTTAATGAATTTGCCTGTAGCACCAAGGAAGAGATGAATTAAAAGCCAGGTCCCATCTTTGATCCTTCCCATACTTTTCTGCATTTAGAAGGAGATTCTTCTTTTCTGTGGTGCTGTAAAATTTCCATGCTGTTTTCTTCAAAACATCCCACAGAATGATCACAGAATCACAGAATCACAGAATGGGCAGGGCTGGAAGGGACCTCTGAAGATCATCTGGTCCAACCGCCCTGCCGAGCAGGATCACCTAGACCACGTTGCGCAGGATGGCATCCAGGCGGGCTTTGAATATATCCAGAGAAGGAGACTCCACAACCTCTCTGGGCAACCTGTTCCAGTGCTCTGTCACCCTCACAGTAAAGAAGTGCCCCCTCATGT
>VXAL01018772.1:0-26390 GCA_013399475.1 Chauna torquata
GCCCGAATCTCGCCATTTTTCTGGCTCCGGGGCGGGGCCGGGCGGGGGCAGAGACCCGGGCGGGCACCGGGCCCCGCCTGCCGCCGGGGCTGCCCTGCCGGCAGCTGCCAGCCCTCCTTGTCCTTCCCCCGCGCTCCCGAGAGGAGTCTCCGCACGCTCGCCATGGCCCCCTTCGGGCAGCTGAGAGCCACGGAGTACCCCGGGCGGCCCTGTCCTTCCGGGCTGAAAGCCCCTGCGGGTCACCTTGGCACCCCGCCGAGCCGCCCAGCAGCCGCCCGCGGGCTGGAGGCCGTGGGGCCGGCGATGGGCTCGGGGCCGAGGGGAAGCCAGCCTCAGCGGGCTGCGGGGCGAGCGGACGGGGCTCGCGCGTTTATCCAGGGCCTGCGGAGAGCGGGGAACGGGTAAAGCTTTGCTGCGCGTTTAATGATTTTAAGAGACTGTCCGCAGCCCTGCCGATGTCCACTCCTGCCATGTTTTACTCCAGAAGCTTAGCCTGCACGCAGAGGGACACATCCTTGAATATTTCCTTCGGACAAGTAAGCAAATAGGACTCCTGAACAGCTTTGTCTCGCTCTTGATAATCAACCCACCTTTACATGCAAAACAGAGAGGACTGCAACTCTGCCCCCACTTCAGTTTCCAAGGTCAAGCATGGTTTGTTTGTTTGTTTCTGAATCAGGTGGCATTTAAAACAAAGGCAGCTCATTCAGCATGATGCAGTCTTGTGATACAACAGTCTGAAGGAAGTGGAAGCCAGGGTGGGAACAGACCTTGAAATACAGGCAGAGATCACTTCCGTGCTTGCAGCCTGCTGGACACCTCGGCAAAAGGAGGGAACCAGCAGGACCAGGTCTCTACCCTCTCCATGAGATTTTCCCCACTAGGCTCTGCCATCATCTGTCAGACATCCACCTGTATCTCCCACTGGACTTTCCTGTAGGCTTCCCAACTTGTAATTCCGTCTTTCCTCCAGTTTACCCTCCCTGTGACCCTGATAAGGAACATCACAGACATGGAAGGGAGCTGGAAGAAATACGCGTGCTTGTGCTAATCGCAGTTGCTGCCCGCTCACTACCCCACGCAGGATGTTTGCTCATTGCCTCTTTCACTTGGCATTTGGCAGTAGTGCTCCAGCTCTTGGGACCCTTTATTTGTGTGAGGCACTGTCATGGCACAAGGAGTGAGCAAGTAATTTATTTATTTACTCATGAGAAAGTTCAGCAAAAGAGCTTAGCAGGAGTTGGATTTAAAAAAGGATAAGGTGAACATCTACTGCATCTGCTTGCCTTCCTTGCAACACACTAATTTCTAGGAGGGGGTATTAGAGAAGGAGAAGGAAGTTACTAGAGCTTCTGCAACTGAGTTACATGGTTTCCCTGCTTGAACAGGCAATTAAAGTTCCCATGGCTGCTCCCAACCAAACCATCAAGCCCTCCTGGGAGGGGAAACAGCTGGGGGAGGAAAAAAAAGGGCAAAGAACAGACAGAGGGTGCAAGCCACAGAAAAGGGAAGGTGTCTGAGGATCGAGGGCTCACGAAGTGCTTTAGGAGAACACTGGAGGGGAACACTGAGCAGGGCAACCCTGATAGCACTCACAGCTGCTGAAACCCAGGGGGCTACTGGCGGCTTAGAGGGGACACAGGGCAACAGATGAGCCTAGAGGGGACTCCAGGGATAAAAGGTTTGATCAAACCCTACCTGAGCAAGTTACGGAGGAGCTGAGCAACCCCTCCTCCAGGAGGCCTAGTCCTGTCCCTGTGGCAGGCTCAGAGCAGGGTGTCCCACAGACCTTCAGATCTCTACAGATGCCTGCTCTGAGGAAGAGTTGTAGGGGAGACCGGGAGAAGAGGTGGCACAGAGCCCCCAGGACAGAGCAGGGGCTAGGTCCTGCGGCCCTCTCCAGGCCATTGGTGTACTCCTCCTGCATATATTGCAGATGGAAGAGAGGAAATGAGTCCTGATGCTCTCATGGGCTCTCCCAGGAAGAGCTGGGACTTGGAGCCATTGAGTCTGTACTGGCTTTTTGGAAATCAGAGTCTCTCTGGGCAGAGCCATGAGCACCCCAGGCTGTGGGGTACAACAGCAAGGAAGTAACAGGGGAGCAAGGCTTCGCTTTCTGGCATTGAGTGAAAACCATGGGATTGCCTTTCTGCATCACAGCAAGTTTGTACATTATTTTGAAAGATGCTTTTGCTGTTTCACAATTTTCTTCCAGGATTTGTGCTTTTGTGGATTTCTGCAAGAAGACATTTATTTCTTTCTCAGGCTTGAAGTTGGAAATGCCAGACTGGAAGCCATAGCCCAGCAACAAGCCATTACAGTTGAGGCCCTTCAGAAAGACCTGCAAGCCTCTGCATCAGTAAGCTAGCCACAGACGTCCCTCTTCATGAGCTCCTGAGCCTAGTTACATAATCACGGCGGGAAATTTTAAAATGAGGTTTTCCTGGAGAGCCTAAGGGCAATCAGATCCTGTTATCTGCTGACTGCAGGCTGTTCTGAAAATCCTGCTGGTCCATTCCCCAGCTCTCTGGTTTTGAGAGTTGTCCCATGGTACTGTAGCCAGTCCTACTTAACCACCCTCTTAGGCAAGGCTATGACAGTAGTGCGCTGATTAAAGTCTTTTCTGCTTTAGACCAGTCATGAGGTTGAGACCTCAGGCAGCACTTTCAACAGTCACGCAGTAGAGAGGCATTTGGCATGTTCAGTTGTGGAATCTCCTTGGGCTATGTTGGTGCCTAATGCTTCATCCTAGAGGCCTAAGCGGCATCATCAGACTGTGACAAGAATTCTTCTGTTCCCCATACTCTGGTCACCTTCCTGTTCCCACACCTGTGGATTCCTTGGCCAGGAGGTATGACTCCCTAATGCAGCGAGCAGACCTCCAAAGATGAAAATCTGCAACCAGTAAGGGAATGACACGTCCACAGGCAGTACTGGTTTTGCGTGCTTGGGTGGAGTTGCAGATGACGACTTTTCAGTGAAGAGGAACTGCTTTTGCTGCTCACAATGGCTTTTCCCTTGACATCTTATGGTTTGTTGTTTTCCCTGAAACAGTGAAGAGCAACGCCCATCGTGCCACTTAGCTTTGTACAATCCCGAGCTGAAAATTCCCAGTGTGGTTAATTCAATGCTTGAAGGAGGTGTGTTGTGGTTTAACCCTGGCAGCTAAGTGCCACACAGCCATTTCCTCACTCTCACCAGGTGGGATGGGCGAGCAAATCAGAAAGGTATAAGTGTGAGAACACGTGGGTTGGGTTAAAGACAGTTTGCCAGGTAAAGCAAAACAAGGAATCCATTCGCTACTTCCCATGGGCAGGCAGGTGTTCAGCCACTGCCAGGACAGCAGGGCTCGTCACGTGTAATGGTTTCTTGGGAAGACAAACGCCGTCACTCCTAGCGTCCCCCCCCCCTCCCCCCCCCTTTCACCCGACCTTTTTTGCTGAGCATGATGCCACATGGTGTGGGGTGTCCCTTTGGTCAGTCTGGATCACCTGTCCTGGTCCTGTCCCCTCCCAGCTCCTTGTGCACCCCCAGCCTCCTCGCTGGCAGGGCAGCACAAGAAGCAAAAAAGTCCTTGGCTCTGTGTAAACAGTGCTCTGCAGCAACTAAAACATCAGTGTGTTATCACCAATATTTTCATAAAAAGTCCAAAACACAGCATCATACGAGTCTCTACGAAGAAAGTTAACTCTATCCCAGCCAAAACCATGACAAGGTGATTTCATTTGCAGCCTAGTGGAAGCAAAGAATTCTTCTTTTCTTCCCAGGGAGGCAGGATCCTTGCCCCTAGCCTCCCCTGCTTTCCTCTCTCACCCCACCATACTTGTTAATTAGTGCTGAAGAGGTGTTGAAAGTATCTGGCCATGAGCACAAACATGCTATACTGATCCTGGCAAGAGAAGCAGAAAGGCAGTGCATTGTGAACTTCAGTTGGGGATGTCCTAGCATGACTTTTTTTTCTTATTTTAATGCTTCATTCATTAAGGCTCATAATCCCCTGGGGGGCTTGATAACTGGCTTTCAGGCAACACAGACTGCAGAGGACCACCAACATCAGCAGGTATACGAATGATTTCTGTGAATTCCATGTTTTAGCCTTTGAATTTCTTGTAGGCAGCTAATTTTTGAAAAGATCAGGTGGGCTGTGGGGAACCCTCATGGTTTTAGGGTGGGGCACCCTCAGGGGAAAAAGCTCTATGTTTTCTCATTGGCCTGCTGCTTCTGCATGTTCAGTCTCTGCCATGGTATGTGCACACTTGTCTTCATCAGCACGATTCCTTTGATGGACAGGAGACAGACCTGTGGTTTCAAGCTGAGAGAAGGCTGGACTTGGGAGACCCATGTTATGTCCACAGATTTGTCTCAGCCTGCCCCGTCACATTATTTTCCCATTGCTTAATAGGTGCCAATTGATTGATTCTTCAAGGCTTTACTCCAAATAACATGGGTGCACAAGTCACTGCTCTCACCCATGTCCTGTGAGCCACCCTGATGATATCGGTATTCCCCGGAATGTCCTCACCACGCTTGAGCCACGCCAGGTTAAACCTCATCCTCCCTGGCAGCGGGCATCAGGGCTGTCCCCACTGATGGGTGGGCTGGCGGTCCGCAGCCCAGCTGATGGCGAGTCCAAGTCCACACCGAGTGCATGGCCCCTTCTTTTATGGTTTGGGTTGGAAGGGACCTTAAAGATTACTTAGTCCAACTGCCCTGCCATGGGCAGGGACATCTCTCACTAGGTCAGGCTGCCCAAAGTCCCATGCAACCTAGCCTTGAACGCTTCCCAGGGAGGTCAGGAAGAAGGGTTGTGGTGTTTATATGGCCAGTCTTTCCAGAAAGCACTGCCCTGCTCCAAGTAACCAGATGCTGGGAACTCCCTTTTTGGCCTCCTTAAGCCTCCCTTCAACTTCCCTTCCTAAAGTCTCTCCTGGACATTGCACTACCAGGGCTGGGTAAGGGTCCCATGCAACTCCATGCCTGCTCCAGGCAATCATGTGTACACTTCCCTGCAGACCTAGGACCCTCATCACACTTCGAACAGACAGAAGTTCCACTCCTGTATACATGTTAAGCTTGCCCCTGAGCACACTGGGGTTTTTCTGGATACCACTGCACATATAGTCATGTTTCATTCCTGCCCTACTCACCCAAAAACTGGGCAGAAAGCCTCTCACCATTCCCTCCACTGAGCTACCTGGCTTTAGAAAAGTCTACACAAAAAGGTTATTGTCATTATTGCCTAGACTAACAGCTGGGAGCTGCCTGCAGTCCCCATCCCTCAATTCCCCAGCGATACAGAAATGAGACTACTTACCACATACCCTCCCCATCCTGGGTTTCACATAGAAGCTTAGCCTAGCTTGAATAAATGGGACTTCAAAAAGAAAAACAAAAGCTGAAGTCCAGCAGCCTACGATCACACGTGTTTGCCCCTGCAAAGCACCAGTATGACTGGGAGTTCACAGAAAGCTGCTCCAGGTGCACAAATAAGGATGCGTGTTGTCTCCAACATAGCCTGGCTCTCTTCTCAAGGCTGAAGCTACCATTAGCCGTGTTCAAGCAGGCCCTTTGCTCCAGCCTGAATTTAGGCTGATCTCTGATGTCTAAAGACACCTAGCAGCTGGCTCACCCACAAGCTGGAAGAGGAGCCCAGCAACCCTGTGGCAGGCCATGCACTAACACCAAGCATCTCAGCCTCGCGCTGAATCCTGGTGGGGCTCAAAGAGGAAGAGGGGACTCACCAAGGGGATTTTATTTCCATTCACATCTGATGGAACGTCACTCGAGGAGGATCTCATCTATTCCACTGCACAACAACACTGACTTAAGATGCAGAAATTAGAAGTGCATTATTTTCTTTAAGAAATTACACTGGCAACTTCTCATTAACCCAGAAGCTATGCCCTGCCAACCTCCCAGCAGAACATACGTGGATCATTTCCACAAATCAGTATGTCCCACATTTTAAGTGCAGCTTTGGGCTGATAGACCAGGTATTTATGAGCCACCCAGAAGCATCAGCTGTCTGTATCAAACCAGAAAGACCCAGAAGCCGTTCAGCCCTTCCACTCAAAACATTTCTTCTCCTTGACTCAATCGATATTTAGTGTTTTAGGAGACAGCTCTGGTGACAGAGCACCACAAAGGACCAGACTGGTTCTGGCCTTCCCCCCTCCTCTCTACCATCAAGTACCTCAGGCATTATGTAGTTTCTGATCTCTAATGTAAGCATTTAAAAAAGTCTGACTCAGGATCCTTCCTTTAATTCCTGGCAGATAGTGCAAGGGAACACAATACATCCAACCAATGCAGCTATTTTTGTTCCTGGATGACTTGCACAGGTAGCCCCCACTGAGAGGTTGTCAGCGCAGGAAGCACCTGGTGAAAACAAAAAGGTCTTTTTTCCATGCAGGAGCCTGTCCTTGGCACATCACTGCCCCAGCCATCCTCCATACTTTGCAGCAATAGCTGAACAGAGCACAGGAATCAAGTGCAAGGGAATATTTTCTTTTTATGAAAAAACAAACAAACAAAAACAAAAACCACATTATACCCGAAGNGTCTTTCCAGAAAGCACTGCCCTGCTCCAAGTAACCAGATGCTGGGAACTCCCTTTTTGGCCTCCTTAAGCCTCCCTTCAACTTCCCTTCCTAAAGTCTCTCCTGGACATTGCACTACCAGGGCTGGGTAAGGGTCCCATGCAACTCCATGCCTGCTCCAGGCAATCATGTGTACACTTCCCTGCAGACCTAGGACCCTCATCACACTTCGAACAGACAGAAGTTCCACTCCTGTATACATGTTAAGCTTGCCCCTGAGCACACTGGGGTTTTTCTGGATACCACTGCACATATAGTCATGTTTCATTCCTGCCCTACTCACCCAAAAACTGGGCAGAAAGCCTCTCACCATTCCCTCCACTGAGCTACCTGGCTTTAGAAAAGTCTACACAAAAAGGTTATTGTCATTATTGCCTAGACTAACAGCTGGGAGCTGCCTGCAGTCCCCATCCCTCAATTCCCCAGCGATACAGAAATGAGACTACTTACCACATACCCTCCCCATCCTGGGTTTCACATAGAAGCTTAGCCTAGCTTGAATAAATGGGACTTCAAAAAGAAAAACAAAAGCTGAAGTCCAGCAGCCTACGATCACACGTGTTTGCCCCTGCAAAGCACCAGTATGACTGGGAGTTCACAGAAAGCTGCTCCAGGTGCACAAATAAGGATGCGTGTTGTCTCCAACATAGCCTGGCTCTCTTCTCAAGGCTGAAGCTACCATTAGCCGTGTTCAAGCAGGCCCTTTGCTCCAGCCTGAATTTAGGCTGATCTCTGATGTCTAAAGACACCTAGCAGCTGGCTCACCCACAAGCTGGAAGAGGAGCAACCCTGTGACAGGCCATGCGCTAACACCAAGCATCTCAGCCTCGTGCTGAATCCTGGTGGGGCTCAAAGAGGAAAAGGGTACTCACCAAGGGGATTTTATTTCCATTCACATCTGATGGAACGTCACTCGAGGAGGATCTCATCTATTCCACTGCACAACAACACTGACTTAAGATGCAGAAATTAGAAGTGCATTATTTTCTTTAAGAAATTACACTGGCAACTTCTCATTAACCCAGAAGCTATGCCCTGCCAACCTCCCAGCAGAACATACGTGGATCATTTCCACAAATCAGTATGTCCCACATTTTAAGTGCAGCTTTGGGCTGATAGACCAGGTATTTATGAGCCACCCAGAAGCATCAGCTGTCTGTATCAAACCAGAAAGACCCAGAAGCCGTTCAGCCCTTCCACTCAAAACATTTCTTCTCCTTGACTCAATCGATATTTAGTGTTTTAGGAGACAGCTCTGGTGACAGAGCACCACAAAGGACCAGACTGGTTCTGGCCTTCCCCCCTCCTCTCTACCATCAAGTACCTCAGGCATTATGTAGTTTCTGATCTCTAATGTAAGCATTTAAAAAAGTCTGACTCAGGATCCTTCCTTTAATTCCTGGCAGATAGTGCAAGGGAACACAATACATCCAACCAATGCAGCTATTTTTGTTCCTGGATGACTTGCACAGGTAGCCCCCACTGAGAGGTTGTCAGCGCAGGAAGCACCTGGTGAAAACAAAAAGGTCTTTTTTCCATGCAGGAGCCTGTCCTTGGCACATCACTGCCCCAGCCATCCTCCATACTTTGCAGCAATAGCTGAACAGAGCACAGGAATCAAGTGCAAGGGAATATTTTCTTTTTATGAAAAAACAAACAAACAAAAACAAAAACCACATTATACCCGAAGAATACTCCGATTTTGCACTGGCCTTTCCAGTTTGAGCCATCTGTGTCACCACACATCATGATGCCTCATGTATGCCTCCTCCAGCCTCACCTTCTGCACAACCCCTGACATGATCCCAGCAGCCTTCTAGCCACGTGCTACTTCAAGACTCCATAATGGAGGGAGCCCAGCTGCCACAGTGGGTCAGTGGAGTTTTATTTTTCACTGCTGCCACTGATCTGGTCCCAGATCGGCATTCTATTGCACAGTGGTTTGGCATATGTATTTAACATTTGTCAAGAGGCAAAAGCTAAAATGAAAAGAGTGATTGTGGTTTGCCTTCTCTCCCATGCAGTTTGTTCCTGTGGAGTTAACACTGTTTTTTCACGTCTGCTGCTCTCTTCCTTCAGCATTGTTCTGGTTAAGACTTTTGAGCCAGTAAGGTTGTTAACTTAATCTTCCCATCCATAGAGGCAGTGAGGCAGGTCCCACAGTCCATGGCTGTGCTCCAGTCCACTGTGACAACAGGAGCTCGGTGTCCTCCCAGGGAAAGACAACTCTCCAGGACCTTTTCCTCACCATTCAACTACAGTAAGAAAAGGATAAGAACTTAAGGACGCAAGTTGCTGCAGCAGGGGCAGTGTACCCAGAAGAGAATCCAGAGCCTGATACATACTCCATATCCCTATCAGTATACATAATTAAGCAAAAAAGTAGAGACATGTTTCCATTTATGTAGCACACATGACGAAGCAAATGTTCAGTCTCAGGACAGAAGAGCATGATCTCAAGCAGCTCAGCTTCTGACATCAGCTAAGCTGTAGTAATTGAACAAGGCAGGCTAAGAGCACAGTTCTGAGGAGCACGAATGTTTAAGTCATAGCTCATGTCTGTGTAGGTGCTCTGAATGCCCCAGCTGCAAAGTAAAAGTTCCATTTAAACTGCCTTGTAATAGCTTATATTGATGAACATTGACTCAAAAGGAGGCAGGCAAGGGGGATGCAATCAGCAACCGTTTGTTACTGCAGCAACAGAAATGTGGGTACTTGGAACCAGTCAGTCTTACCCTTCATTTCATTTCAGTGCTGTGCACACTAAGAGGATAGAATCAGGCTGGGACTAGCATGACATCAGCAAGCACATGAGGCAAATTAAAGATAAGCATCAGTCAACAACTGCACATTCTGCATTGAGCTGGCGTGCATTACCACAAAAAAAAATCCGTAGCTTTGTCCTAGGCACTTAGCAGTAAGGAAAACTGCTGCAGCTAAGCTTTAGGAACAAGGAGCACATATCCTGTAGCTACAGACAGAAGGCCTAGAGTTCAAACACTTGCTAGGCAGTACACTCTGCTAAAAGCACACAGTACTGACCACACATCAAACTGAAATAGTTCCACAGAGCAGAGGTTGGCAAGTGTTGCTTGAGAACTTCCACTGGCTGCTGTTGCAGCCTTGTAACAAACGCTTGTACGGATGCAAAAGAATTTCCTATCACTTTGCAGACTTACCTTAAAAATGACTCCCCCAGTTGAAGAACATGTCAGCATATAGTTCCCCTCAGAGTCAAAGGCAAAAAGTCTTCCTCGTGGGAACTGGACTTGCTTGTATCCACTGTATCCAGATAGCACAAAGGGACCCGTAGCTTCGCTGGGAAGATCATACTCAGACACCTTCAAGCCACTTTTGTGAATATTCCACTGAATAAACTAGAATGGCAAAAACAGGTTATAAAAGCCCACAGTTTAATTGACTGGGATGAAAGTAGAGAGGCCATTGACAGTTTTTAAGAGAATGGGCTATTTCACACAAACAGAAGATGGCATTACCACATCTCTAAGTGGCTATTTAGTTACAAAACACAGTCTGCAAGAGCTGTAAGCATGCCTACCATCCAGGCAAACATATGTCCTATGTTTCATAAGCACTGTTGCCTATGAGTACTTCCACACTACATGCACGATCCTGTTGGGATTTCACTTAACTCTTGACAGCCAAGGACCTGTGCCTTCAGACAACCTCCCTCCCTGAGCCAAACCTCTACTGCTGAAGACCGTGGAACTAAATAAATTGAAGCATTTATTATCAGCAATAGGGAGCTACTGGCAAGTAATTTCATGCAAAGTGATCAAGGATCTACTGCCCAGGGAATCTCAGACCTCGAATATGGTGATTTCAGGGGCACAGAAAGGTCATCTTTGCATGGATTCCCTAGGAAGGAGACATATCACCAAGGGCAGGCTTTGCAGACAAAGTCCAAGTCAGCTCCAGCTGCTAGTATACCTTCTGGCCACCCTCTCTGCAGAGACTGAATGCAGCTGAGTGGTGCTGCATATCCAAGATTACAGTTAGCAGCCTGCAGATTCTCCAGAGTCTTTGGGTATTTTTACTGTTATCCCCACCATACGGAGAAGACTCCAGAAGGGATCTCACCACCAGCTGACCAATGGAAGGTCACCCACAACCTACCTTGCCATCCTCGCCTATGCTGTAGACAGTGTTCTCGTCATAGCTGAACTCAACAGAGTAGACTTCCCCATCGTGTGCCTTCCAGCTCATGGCGCACTCATGCTGCTGCATGTCTGACGGGAGAACCAGTAATGAAACATTTCCAATCCAATCTCAACATCCTGTCCTTATTCTCCAACACGTAGCTTTTAAATCCATCGGCCACAAAGTCACTGTCTGTAACTGGTCACCTCTCCCTCCAGCTTTACAGGGCTGCTCAGATACTCAGCATCAACTGCAGTCATTCTGTACCCAAGCTACACTACCACCTTCATTCTCCTCCCCCTGCTATCCTGTCCACTCCCACAGCTGCTGCTACCTCTGTCCTCACACCCACCTGGGACTGTAGCCTCACAGCTCAGCAGCTGTGGCAAAAGCAGATCCCTTTTTCACAAAGAAGGAAGGCCCAACCTGCCTTTATCACAAGGACAGGCTAAAGAGGACAGAACCTGAGGAACAGAAGTTGCTTAGTGAGGAAGGACTGATATGAAGTCCTTGCCTTCAAACTGGAAGGTCCAACATTAATCCCTTTCTTTAAGACAGCTTCTGGCAGTGGTACTGCTATAATAGCACAGCCAAGACAACATGGCTCAAGGGCTAGTTAACTCTGCTCCTAAGCAGGAAGGAAATGAATCCAGCAGCACTACCAGGCCTCCAGACAATGTCCCCCAGGAAAAGTTTATGTCAATTCACTCCTGAGAGCAATTGTGGAGGAGAGAAAACAGCTTCCAACTTGGCATTCGGTCACGTTGCATGCACAGCTGCCTCCCTGCTGGTAGAGGAAGGGTGCTGGGGCAGGGGGAGCAGCCAGCCAAGGACACCAAGGGGCCACCTCACCGCTCAGTTCCAACATACCAAAGAGACGGACAATCCCATCTGCAGCCCCTGTGACCAGCAGGTTGCCATTGTGGTTGAAGGCTGTGCAGTTAATAGCAATGGGCTCAGGCTCCAGGGAGAACTGCAGCTGGAAGAGAAAGTCTGAGTTAATGCCTAGAAACCTCTAACGGAGCTGGGGTGCTGAGGAGCTGTACCCCAGGGGAGGGAAGGAAGATGGTATCTAGTAACACGAACTCCTACAATTTGGACTCCTACACCTCTCATGACCACAGACTTCAAGGTTGCCAGCTGTGTTTTACTGTGACACTAAACCAACAGTTCACCTCAGCCAAGACACAGCTTTCTTAGCAATGTTCTCAAGGCTGCAAAACCAGCTTCTGGCAGACATTAGGTTGAGTTTGTTGCTTTCTCCTATGCATCAGGGAAAGCATTTCTTAAGGGCAAAGGTGAGGAATGAGACCAGGATTCACTGCCAGAATCTGACCCACCTAAATTGGAACTATGGAGAAGATGATGTGAGACATTCTCTGGAAGAAGCACTTCACTTAAAAATAGATATAAAAGGCACTTTAATACATGGCTAGAAGAGTTCTGAAGATGGACAAGTTCATGTTGTGCAGTAACTGGTCTTTCCAGCAGCCCTTGCAGCTGGAGCATACTAGGCGGGATGAACAGCTACAGTTCACCATGCTCATACCACAGTGCTCCCCTAGGGAGATGCAAATCATGGGTCCCAATATCCATGGGGACGGGGGAAAAGAGCAAGGGAAGATTGCAATACAGAAAACCCTTCAATATAGCTCAACTGGTGAAAGCCTGAACAAAGCATCATTCAAATCACTTGAGATGTTTACAGTCACAAATTCTGCAGGCAGGATAGAAACAAGATCATGGAGTATTTTGAAGAATTCCTCAAAAAAAAAAAACCACAGCCAAACCCAGCAACTATGAACAGCAGCTAAAAACAGCTTGTTTTATCCTACATGTTACAGACAAAAAAGGGGGGAGGGGGAAGGTACTTAAAAGAAAGTCAGCATAATTTAGAAAGAAGGCTCCTACACATTAAAACAGCAGATATTGATTCTCAGCAAGCACACTGAGAATGGAAAGTAACCCAGTAAGTACCTGCTGCTTCATCGTTTTAGTGTCCCATAGCAACAGCTTCCCAGGAACTTGGTTCATGCTTTTGCCCCCAGTGCTAACTGCTGAGAAGTCCATGTGGGAGATGGGGCTTTGGGCTGCTGCAGAACAGACAAAGGAGGCACCACTTGGGCTGCAGGCAAGTGACAGGATTCTGAAACACAGCAGAAATGCCTCTCTCCAGCAACCACCTCAAGAACACCACTCAACTCCTAGTTCTGCCATGGAGACCCTGCAAGACAGGTCCTCCACCTCAAGTGCACTGTAAAGGAGGGCACGATTCATGTGCTTAGGCAGATTTTGAGTCTCTCCAGTATAATTGAGCAGTTTTACACTGCTCAGACAGGGACTGCCCTCTACACTATGGCTACATAGTATTGCAGTTGCAGGGAAGCAGTGGGGACATTGAGACTTCATCTACCTTTCCACAGTCAAAAACAGCAAGATACATGCACATAAATATATATATACACACAAACACACACGTGTATATATTTGCTTGTGTGTACACACATATATGTATGTGCATGTGTGAGATGCATGTGTGTGTGTAAATGAGCATTCCAGAGTTACCTGGGCATGTCTTCATCAATGCTGATTTCACAAAGATTCTTCTTCGCTTCTGTGTCATAAAGACGAACTGTCCCGACTCCACTGCCAAGCAATAGCTTGAAACCAGCAAGGAGGAGATGGAAGAAGTGTGAGTGAGGAGTACAGCAATGCTGTCCAGCAACTATCAACACCATACAGTAATTTTTTTTTTCCATTCATGCATTCTGATTATATTTAACTCCATTATGTACATCCTGTCTTTCTGTGCATATCATGCTGAGTAGGACTACCCTAAAGCCAAGGAATCAGGGTAAAAGCACTGCTTTCCAGACATCGTGGGAAAAAAGATCTGATAAACACCAAGGTAGAATACAAGCCACTTTCTAAAGTATGGCTCAACATTATAGGATGCAAAATATATGTGGAGTTTCAATATCTAGAGGAGCAAGGAAAGAGTAACACAGAATCAACAATCTAAGTTTATGAGATAGCCAAGTAGAAGCCACCTCCTTTCATCCAAGGGAGAAAGGAATTATTCAGAAGAGCTCACACATGCTTTCTCAGTGGTGCTACAATTTAAATCAAAAGTCAAGTCAAACCATGGAGGGATGCATTATCAAACAAATTAAGCAAGCAAGATTGTTCTCACTTCAGAGGCTGAACTGCTGCTGAATCCCTACGAATTTCAGAAAGAAGAATCTTTCTACAGGAGAAGGAAATAAACTCCACAAAGCAGAAGAAATCATTAACAACTGCATGGACAACTTCCTTTCTAAGAGTAAAAGAAATGAAAGAGAAACTGCAGCACCAGCTCTTCACAACCGGTATTTTGGGGTTAGCAGCAAGACACCATCAGTGCCAGAATATGAGCGATAGCCCCTCACTCAGTTGCAGGCCTGCCTTCAAACACAGCCCTGTCTCTTTGCCAATGGAAGGCATGAAACACCAGCAGCAGTTCTAGGACTCAAAAGAATGCATGCAATTTAAAGCTCCTCTGTAGTAAAAGAATTAAAGAGAAAGTGCTACGGGAAATATTTCAACTGTCATGATATGTAAACAAGCTTCCAAGTCCTTATGCAAGTACCGACCCCCAGCTGTGTAAGGCACCAGTGTAAAACCGGACATGGAGCCCTCTGCACACCTGCACAAGCCAGGATGCCAACAACACACCCTTGCTCTCTGTTTTCTGGCTCAGGGTGTTAGTGAAGCTCCACAGGTCCCTGCTGCAGGCTTCCCAGGGGCTGCTGTACCTCTGCCTGCCTTTACAAGCGACTGCCTGCAGAAGGGCACTTCTCTTAAAGGAGCTACTTCTGTCCTGCAGCTGTTCACATGCTGCAGCTTGAGAACTTCTGTCTAAGGGCAAGCAGTAGTGAATTCCTTGCAAAACACACAGAGCACACTGCTCACTCTGGCTTTTATTACACCCTACAGGCTTCAGTTCTCCCTAAAGTGGAAACTAACTGTTGCCCTGATTTTATCTGCAGTGCAGCCACCTAGAAGTTGATGTGCAAAACATAACAACAGAGCTCCAAATCATCTGCTGCGACTCTTGAGTCTCCACATGCACAGGCTACTCACCAGCCGATCACGCTTGGTTGCCCATTCCAGAGACAGCAGCGGAGACTTGGAAATAGATGAAGCTTTAGTTTGCATTATGGGGTTAAAAGACCACACTTTGATGACTCCGTCCACATCCAAGCTGGCGACTCTCCGTCCAGAACAATCAACCCTGTGTGCAGATGGAAACTGATCGGATACTTTTCTCCCTGAAGTTCCTTGATGCAAGTAGATACCCCAGTAATCCTTCCTCTCCTGGCCACACAGGCACCAATACTGCAGGAATCAGAATTTCTTTGCACCTCTTCTTGTTTGGTCCACAACAACCAGTGCAATGAAGCGCTCCCAGCTCCACATGCAACGCATAATGCCCTTAAGCAATACAAATGTGTGTTCCCAGGGAGTTTCCACCTGGCTGGCATTTCCTTATCACAAAAGTCTTTGTCCATTCTCAATACACAAGCTACAGACTATTTTCAGTCACACCAACTCAGCTGCCCTACAACCAAGGGTACATGCACAATGTGCTGGACAGAACAGAGACTGGGAGAAAGAAGCCAGACACAGCTGGTCCTCTGGAGACCTGCAGGAGAAAGCCCTCTTCTGCCAGCCTGTTACCTGCAGTACATGATGGACGAATGGTGCTCCCCATACTCCTCCTGGCTCAGGACGATGAACGGCTGCTCCTGTCGGACTCCCGCAGCCTCTGTACTACTGGCGGGCATTTTGGTTGAAGTCTCTGCTTGGTCAGCTTGCAGCTCTGAGCACGGCTCTGTCTCAGATGTGCTAATATCTGTTTTCTTCTCAGCACTTTGGCCCTGTAGGAAGAAATCCTGTGTGAAACACAAGGTAGCAGTATCTCCAGGTCAAGCTTTTCAACCACCCCACCTGCTGGGAGAAAGAACGAAAGCTGTACTGAAACAGAAGCATTGTCAGCTCAAATCCCCTTCCGCCAGGGACCTTCCCCCTGAGCACAATGACAGCACGCTGCACAGCTGTGCTATTTAACATGGCCTCCTTGCTTGTAAGGTCCCTTACAAGCCCCCCACATGCCCAGCCATACGCTTTCCTGTAAAAATTACAGGAATTGCAGCATCTCTGTGCAGCAGACCTCCGCTGATATCAGAGATCCATTTTGATGCTATTCAAGCACAGACTCACAATCAAATCATCGTATTTCAAAGAATTCTTGCATTCAGCAATGTAAGTTAAGTCTGTGTAATATACAGGTCAGTCTGCACAAAAGTTTTTGGAGGAGCCACAGTGGATGGATTATCCTTGTCTGCCAGAGATTTAGTCTGTGCACAATATGGCAATCAATACAGCCAACTGACTGATGACAACTGTAGAGTCACCACATGAGTCCAAAAGTTTAAAACCCAATTTGACAGGACAAACAGGAGTTAGAACAAATGGACTTTTAGGAGGTGAAGGTATCTGAGTGAGACAAGATATTCATTGCAGCACACAGAAGTCTCTGAAAGCATCTTAGTCTTCCCTTCTCACTGGGAAGAGATACAGAGCACAAGTCAGCAAAACGTCTGCAAGCACACGAGTCAGCAAAATGTCTGCAATCAACCCTTAGCTACACCACCCTCTGAAGATGGAACGCCTGAGAAGTCTGCATGGTCATGAATCTCTGTTCCCTAACACATCCTTGCCTTACTTATAGTAGTGTCATATCTTGAGCAGTAAGTCAAACACTGCATATTCAAATCATCTGAACCCACAACGCTAGAAAAGACTGGGAAATACATCCAAGAATGCCTTGCTCTGTGTTAGTTACTGTGGGGACGTAACAACCAATGAATGACACTCATGTCAAAGAAACAGTGCAGCCTTTCAGCTTCCTTTTTGCTCACATGCAATGAGAACAGCAGAAAGCTCAACAGTATCAGCTTCCCTAAGGGCCAGAGGCAACTTTTACAAAGGCAGGAAAACACTGCTTAACCTGGAACATCACAACAAAAGGAAAGTCAAAAGATACTTGTTAGGCAGCCAGGGTTTGCAATGTTCTGACCAATGTTTAATTAAAGTCTTTTAGATGAGCCATGAAGAACAAATTTCTCTAATAGCCTGGAGCACTCAGTGGTGGAATAACATCTCTCCAAAGCAGTGCACCCCCCCACAGAACAGCCACGCGTATCAGCCGATAAGCAACAGTCCCTCAGCACTACCTCTCCCCCATGGAAGAGTGTCTCATATAGCCAAAATAAACATGGCTGAGATGCTGCCATCGTTCCTCCTGTGCTCCATTCCAAAAAATGCACGGCTGCTGAAAGCCAGACAATACGGAGGTGAACAGCAGCAGTCCACTGACCTTTGGCAGTTAAAACCCAGGACACCGTTTTATTATTTTATTACATTAGGAAGCAGGGCACACCCCTACACAAAACTGCAACACCTAAGTGCAAAAAACTCCAAAACACTGCTGTGAAGGATATTTCCTCTCCTATCCAGGAAAGCCTGCAATTTTTCACTGTCCCACACAGAGCCTGCACAAACCAGCATAAGAACACAGCTGACTGGGAGGAGAGAAAACAGATTCCACAACCCGTGCTGCAGGTCTGCTTGGAACAGCATTTATTTAAAGATGAAGCATTCGAATCTCTTACAATTGCTCACTTCTGCAGGATGGGTGAGCCAAGCCCATTGCCGCTAAGGAAGGGGGATTACAACAAGGTATTTGAACATAACAACCATTAAGGTGGATGAAACATAGCCTCCCTAGGACAAGACTGTTGACAAAATCATGACAAACGACAACTCTTCCTCCATTTGAAATGTCAACACTGAGTCCCTTCCAGGGACACAGAAAAAATCTGAGAGTGGAAGGAGTTTATTAACTACAGAGATTAACCTTTGATACAGCTGATTTGAGTAACATTCCAGAAGCTTAATGGGAACACTTGCATTTGTTTTACAACCCAGCACAACGAACAACAGAAAATGCCAGCCCCCCACTTCCCAGCTTGGCAGTGTTGCTCAGTACCTGAAAGGTCCCTTTTGACAGCAGTTCTTTCCTTTCCTTCCCATGCTCTTGCAAGCGCTTCTGCCGCTGCTGCAGGGAGCTTGACTCGCCTGCTACTAACCCACTGAAGTGGCTCTTCCCATCCTTACAGCTTACTGCTCCTTCTTTTCCTTTGGCACTCTGGAAGGCAGAGGAATGATTTGGCAAAGTTATGCTTGTACCAGGCTGCAGAAGAATGAGTAAGAGAGGAGGCTAAGAAACTAGGCATCCACAAGGGCTCTGTAAGTTTTAGACATCAGCAGCTGTTCTTGTACTGCATTCACGCCCAGTGTACAAGGAAGAAAATAACTATTTTTTCTTCTACCAGGTGAAATCAAAAGCTTGGAGCAGTGCTGTGCTGCAAGTTAACTCCTTAGCTACTGAACACCTTTCAATTAATACAGTTGAGAATCACCTGGTGATTTGCTGGTTCTTTCTTCCCTAGCAGCATGCTGCCAGTCTGTGTTGGAGACGCCCCACTTGGCTGAGCTGGTCTGGAAGGGCCCTTTTTACTCTGGGAGAGAAAAGAGGAGAGAAAGCCTCCCCGAGACTGAAGAGAATGTGCAGTACTCCTCTGGCTGCAGGTCATATCACTAAAAAACAAAACCAAAAAACAACAAACAGAACATGAAAGTGCAGCCAGCCAGACAACCTGATCAAAGATGACCCAACAAGAAAAGTGCCTGCTGTTTGAACCTCTGGAGGACAGATGTTTGTTTCCAAGCCAATGGGTCACTGTGCACTGAAAAACTATTTTAAAAATATCCTGTGTTAGTGTCCAGAGCAGATCATTATAATCACTGGAACCAAAGCTCGCTTCTTGGCAGTGTCATGGAGACAGATGGTTCAGCTGCTGCTGAATCACTTGTAGGGCCGCCCCAAACTCCCTCCACTCCATGTGGTTAGTTTAGAAAGACTCCAAAGGAAAGACAGGGGAACCCACTTTTCCAAAGAACCTCTTCAGCCTGGATTTCCAATTCAAGGCATAAAACAGACCTCCTTTGAAAGGCAGTATCCAGCGTTTCACTTGATGCCCTTAGATATTCAGCAAGTCATGTTCAGCAGTTTTAAAGCACGGGTCCTCAACACCTCAAAAACAGGACCCAAAGACTTAGTGTGTGACCTCTGCTACAACTTTTATTTGTCACTTCTATTTGTTTTCATCAGCATAATTTGATCAATCCCCTTCATGCCTCAAAAGAAATGAAAGAAACACATGAGACAGTCAAAGCCCCAGCAGTATTATTAATACACTGTGGCTAAGCTACTCTTGCTTTCAGATCCTTTTAAAACAGGAAGAATGTTCAATAATACAATGAATTCAAGCATGCAGACTTGCTTCACATAACTGCATTCTGGGGGAAAATAAGGGTTTAAATAAAAAACAATTAAACAATCTGTATCACCGTGCATGTTGCCTGATCTCCACAGACAGGAATACAACAGATGTAGTCATAAAACACGCTACAACTGCAGATTTATGGGGAGCTTCATGCATAACTGAGCCTCACAGAATAGAAACTCCCTTTCACTTGACTTTGCAAAAGCAAGAAAGCCCATCTTTGCATAACAATGACCCCTTTAGGTGACACAGGAACAACACCTACAAACAGCACAGCGCATTCATATACTACTCCACAGTCACTGAAGAAATTAGGAGACAAGAGACAATCCACTTCATCTGAGCAACACTGCAGGGTATTGCAAGGCTACCAGTGCTCTGCCTGCCCAAAATGCCCTGGTGTAATGCTGAGACCAAAGCAGAATCACTTCCACGTGTGCTTGGGCTCCCACTGATCATTGAGAATCTCTCTCCAAAGGTGGGAGATCATTTCTGCCAGGATGTATTTCTGCAACGATTCCCAGGGCAGTGGACAAGGAAAGGACCCAATAAAAGCAGCAGCTTTTATCCCTAGCTCCGCCCCTGCAGGCACTCACAGCTCAGAGTCCCCTAGTCGATCCATGTTGGCCACATAAGCAGGCAGCTTGTGATGCACAACTGCTTCTTCCACTTCCAGTTCCTCTTTCTTCATGCGGGAGGATTCAGCCTGCAAGGCAAATAGCTACAAGAGAACAGAGAGCCAAGTAAGCACAAGTTTCACCAAGATTCACCTCATTTCCACTTGCTGAAGTTGTTTGTTCCTTCTATTTCAACAGCCCTAGAGGGGTGGAGAGGGAAGAAAGTTGCTCTGACCGGCTCAGCAGCACATTAGTCCAAGTAGTCGAAACAATCAGTACTTTATGCATATGAAAATTGGAGCCTGCTTAAAACCCTTCAGTCCTCCTCTTGGGCTTTTGCTGTAGTGGCAATGGTGCTGGGAAATGAGTCAGCCAGGGCAGAACTGACCAGCCTGCCACTCCATGCAGGCAGATCAAGGCCAGGGCAACGCACATGACTGGCAGTGGTGATGTACAGGCACCAAGCCTAGAAAGTCATCTTCTTCCCACAGCCAAGTGTTTGGCAAGCTGGCAGGGCACGCTGAGGCCAACACCATCAGGACACCCTGAAAATCCAGCTCTGCATCCTGCTAAGATCCCTCCCAAGCATGACAGTGAGATTTATCTCCACATTATGGAGAAAGAAACATTTTTCTTTTTCCCCTGAGCAGAGAGGAACCTCAGGAAGTGGCTTTCTGACAGATGCGGTTTATGCCTGTGACTCTTGGTTACATGATGAGCTCCTCAGACTCTTCTGTATATTTGTTTTTCAGATACAATTCTTATTTGTCCTTTTATCACAGTATTTAAGGAAAGCAATGACAAAAATAAAAAGGAGCTGTAAAATCCGGGTTGCTATTCACGTATTTGCATTCAGTTTCAACAGTGAAATCGGAATCACTGCATAATTCCAGCTACCACTGAATTCTGTATTTATTCGCACCATTTTTATTTAAGCCTGTATTATACAGTTAGCTGCTTCCCTTTCCAGCCTGAGTAATTCTTCAAAAAAAATATAAGTCTAGTTTTACCTTTGACTATCTGACAGAGAACACTTATCCAGTTTGTGATACAAATCAAAAACAAAAAAAAAAAACACCCCACAACCCAGCATCAATTTGACCAGAAGTACAGAATATAAAATTGGAGGAAATAAAAGTTCTATTTCAAAACATACCCTATCCTCCTCTCCCTATTCACTGATCGTCTTTGCAGACCCATCCTGGAAGTTTTCCGGATCTACTGACTCCATACAGAGCAGAGTGACAAACCTTGCTTCTTTTGAGCCATAAAACCTCCTTTTTAAAATCAATTTTTTCTGTTTTACTTCAACATTTTAGGACAGATGAACACAGAGTTGATCAGTTACCGAAACAGTTGTAGCACAACATATGACAATATTTTCTAACACAGGAGGGTAAAGCACAAAACTTAGACTACTGAGGTATTCACTTAGGGAGAACTTTTACTTGGTATGTTTGAAGAAGTGAAACTAAAGTCCTGTTTACATGAATAAGGTACAAGATCATCCAGATGTGATCTGTAGTTTAGAAGGTTCTTAAATTCTACATTTCCCGAATCTCTCTACTAGGAGATTATACTTGGAAAGCATGGACACACATTACACATTCCTACACCTTCTCTCTAAACATCTGCGGATGATACTACCAAATAAGACATGGAGCCGGGTGACACTTTGTTGGAGCAGGTCAGCCTTTCTTACAGTTTACATTAGGGTCTAGAACTGGGAAAGAGATATTCACAACATTTGCATTAGTTGATCTAAATTACTTTAAGTGCACTTCAACTATGGCAAAGCGGCCATTTCAGAAGTAATGGTTTCTGCCTCTTTGCCTTAAGTTATTGCCACTTTCTATTGCTCTATCAGCTAAATTCTGGAGGTGACTGTGAATACTCTCTGTAAGTTTCAGTGCAAAGTCAGCCACATGTGCACTTAACCTGCAACTAGTTTCAGCTTGTCAAAATTTGCAGCGTAGCAGGAAAGGCATTTGCACAGGATCTGCACCCAACAGACAGCACAGGGAGAGGGACAGTCACCTCCAGCAGAGGCACGGTAATGTCCTAAACAGACATTACGCTAACCTTCACATGGTCACAGCCCTAAGCTGAAAGATAAACCAAAATAACAAAGGATTTATACAAGAATTTGCCATGGAATAACTGCACTAAACTGAACGGAGAACTTTCTTGGACAGACAGGACCAACTTCACAAAACCCACAGCCATATACAGTCAGCAAGTAAAGACTTCAGTTCTGACCTTATGCCGCAAGGATTCATTTTCTTCTTGTATGAGACTGCTCCTGTGACATTCAGCTTCAAAGTTCAAAATGACTGGCACTGGTGAGAAACGTTAAAGAAAAACTCAAGGTAACAACTTGTACACATCTAGCTTAATTCTAAAAACCAATACAACCAACCTGTACTGCCTTTAAGACAGCTAAGGTGCCCAGTCCATACTACTGGCAAGAAGTATTTGCGAGGCCAGAAAACCAGAAACAGCTTAGTTACCTAAATGAACTTTGTACTTCCGCAAACTATGTCACATAGGCTTTGCAAAGATTTTAGATTCTTCCCTTTTATTTGTTGGAAGTGGAGGACAAGAGAGGTCACGCCACTGCATTAGTGTACTGCGTTAGTGTACGCTGCAGAAATAGTTCAAGATGAATTGTATCCCAGCTTGCAGCTGGAACGTAAACTTGCCCAACATGAAAGAAGGCCAGAACTCTGCAGTGTGGGACAAAAGCTGTTATTTCTGCTAGTGCTGAGCTGCCCTATTATATTGGGCTGTCACTACACAATGTTGTGAATGGATGTACCCAGATGAGGGTCTCGCAGGAGATGCTAGTTTAGTTACGGACTACAACCCAAGGTTGCATGCCTGTTTTGTAGTACACCAAGTAACTAGGAGAAGCATTTCACAACATGATGTGCACAAGATTTCTGACTGCTGTGCTAGTCACTAGCATTGGGATGAGTTCAGCATTAGCAGCAAGCACAACTGTTTGTGCCCAGAGAATATAACACATCATCAGATAACTGAATAATAACTATTTCAACATCCTCTGGTAAACACCAGCTTCCTATTAAGGCTTGGCTCTAAACAATCACCTGAAAGCAGCAGGTTCTGTAATACTGTACTCTCGGCACCGCTAATAGTAAGTGTGACACCAGGGCAAGAGAGATTTAACTATTAGTTGCAAAAAAGGATATGCATGCACTGAAATAAGACACTCAGAAAGTTGTGCAGAGACACAATAAACGTATCTGCCCACTGGCGTGAGAAATATGTGGCAAAGGTGGGGTTGGAGTCTGGGGCAGGGAGGAAGGGCAGGACAAACCAATCCTTCCACTCCGCCTGGTTCTGGAGCTCGGAGGCCTGCTTGAGGAAAAACTCCTGCGCCTTGTCATTGCGGCCGGTCTGAAACACAGCAAGAACTGTGGTCACACTTCTGTTCAGGCCACCACATGGGTTCGAGGAATATTCGCTCTGCGTGATGAACATGGTAAAAATTACTTTCACCAACAGATCAAGTGGTTAGCATTAAGATTCATCTGGGAACAAAAGAATCTAAAATATGCTAGGAGAAGCTCACAAATGCACTTAATCCAACCTTCTTCTAGTCACCACAGTCTTGTTTAAAGGCTGAGGGAAATCAAGCTAATTCCTTACAGTGATTTCCAGCTAAACCAGTGCAGTTTGTGCACTTACATAAGACACAAGTGTTTGCACACAGGACCAAAGTATACTTCAAATTACTCAGATGTAGCCTGAAAAAATTTCCATCTGATATATTATTCACACAGTACAGTCACGCTCCAAGGTAAGCACAGAGCAAGAGAACAAAACATGAGAAACCACACTTCCAGAAACGTGCATTAGACTTTCGACTCCTCTGTCAACATCCATCATTTAAGATTTTCAGTGAGGGAACGGAATCAAGGTGAAAATATTGCTCATAAATTTTAAGAAATGAAACATGAATTCTTGACAGGCATTTGTTTACCCTGCTTGCCAACACTCTCCCAGTGTAATATATTCCCTTCACTTTCCTAATGTATCATTGAGATAATTTCTGCTCCAGCTTAAGCTCATTATTTTCTGTTCTATTCAGAGCAGACAAAAAACATTTTCATTTTCTCTCCCACATTACCTTGCCCAGATTTGAAGCCCACATCTCCCTCTTTCTTCTCTTTTATAAACTAAAACTCAACTCCAACAACTTCAAGTGTCCCTTTTTCTTCTTCTAGACCCTCCAACTCTCTCGATTCTTTAGGAACCATGGTACCTCTAAGGACTGAGTCCTGCCAGCAGGTTACAGCTGAAGGAATACAAGCAATCCTGCTTGTTCACTCCCAATGCTGCGATAAGGCCCTTCTCTGCACCACTGCTGCCTGCTCAGTCACTTCATATTCTGCACCGGTACAGTTGATTACACTTACCTACAGAGAGATTTAATTATATTTTTTGGCTGTTTCTTCAACTTTTGAAGACTGCTTTAGGCACTGACCTTGTCCCCCCATGTTCTTGCTGCCGTGCCCCACAAGGAGGTCTTTAAGAACCTTATGATCTCACCTGGCATCCACCTTATTAACAGAGAGTGAGCAGGACTGAGCTGGCAGAACAGCCATCTTGTCTGGCAGGGACCTGCCTTTGTCTTAGCACAAATACCTTGCTCCCAGCTAACTGTATTTCCCTCTCACCCGAGCTTCCCTACCCTGCTTGCAAGCTCATCATGTGAGTCTGTGTGAAACTCTTTACCACACTCCTGATACATGACACATGAACTGCTCGTCCTTTATCCACCAAGCCAGTCAGAGGCTCATGGGGGTACTTTGTTGCTCTGGTTTCACAGACCAGGATGGTTTCTTAAATCAGAAGCCTAAAAAAAAAAATCAAACACCACCTGAACAGTATGGACGAGGTAGTATCGAAATAAGCTGGTTTTCAGCTTGTTCACTGTTGGCCTGTACACGTCTTCCAAACGACTGAAAAGGCGCCGGTCCAGATAACTCCAGTAATCCCGCAGGGCAGCCAGATCGTAGCTCTGAACAAACTGCTGCAGCTGGTCCACTATCTTATCCACCTAAAGAGGGCAAAACAGAGAAGACTCCGGTCATGTGAGGGCTCTTCTGGCACAAGAGACTTTCTGTAACTTAATGCTGAGAAGTCTTAACTGCACAAGCAATGCTACAAATAATGCTATAATCCTGTACTTATGCATTAGCTACTTTCCTAAGCCAGGAAACACTGCATTTCGTATTAGTACTCTTCCACTCTGCAGCACCTTTCAAATAAAAAAGAAGCATAAAAAAACACAGCCAAGCAGTTTTTGACAAGATTACATTCTGTTAAACACTGGTGGTTTTTTTAAGCACGTAAGCAAAACTTCTTCTAAAAGTCAGTTGATAATGAGGAAACAGAAATAATGTCATTAAATGTTGAAAACTCAAGTACGGCACTTGGAAAATAGTATTATTTTAAGACTAAAGGGAAAAACTGAACTTAGCCAACAGAAAAGAAGCACAGAAAGAGGAAGAAAGACCTCATGTATTGTAAGCTTTGAAGTACTTTTTTCTTGAATGTCACCTATTAACAAGATTGGCATAAAAGCCTGCAATAGAAATTTTTTTCTTATTATGCCTCTTCGGTAATTATTTCTACAAGATGAATAAAGTACAACGGTGATTTGGGCATTGATTTTTAGTTTGGTGATTTCTGATGACCGAGACATGCTTCAGGAAAAAAAACAATTCTGCACCCTATACAAAATTTAACTACCAAAGTTGTTTAGTAATGTGGTTTGCTTCCCCCTCGGCAGTTATCTTTTAGGACATCATCCAGCCTCTATTTCAGTGGCTTCCTACAGAAAACGGAAACAGACGTCCGTGACCCCAGCAGTCACTTCTTAATTTTGCCTTGGATAATATTATTTCAATTAAACGAACCACTTGCTGACTTCTAAACGTTAGAAAACCGCTGGCATTTTAAAAACACACGGAACACGCTTTATGAATAATACCGGTAGTGACTGTACCGCTGGCTAAAGAAAGTTTTGACCTCTGAAAACACTGCTTTTTCAGAACCACCTCTACAATACCACGAAGTTTGCGCACAGGACAGCAACTCATCGCCAGCCAAACCGTGCTTTCGAGGCTCACAGGTTCCGCACCATTTCCACGCCTCTGCCAGGCCAGCTGGTGCTTGAAGCACGCAAACTACCGAGCCGAGTCGCGGAGCTGCTGGATGAAGCCTCCTGACCAAGCGCAGGTGCCGGCAGTTTCGCGCCGCTGCCGCCGCCGCCCTCCCGCACCGGTGTCTCCGCACCACGCTGAGGGCCACCCGGCGGTAACGCGCCGGTTTTCGGCACCCGCCCAGCGGATCCCTGCCCTGACAGCGTTCGCGGGGACCCGCGGAGCCCCTCTGGAAAGCAGCGCGCGGGCACCGCAGCGGAGCCCGCGGCCGCGCTCCAACGCTCCCCCGGCACGAAGCGAGCGCGCCGCAGCCCCGCTCCCCCGGGGACGCGCCGGCTTGCAGCGCTGCCCTGCCCGCCCCGCCCC
>VXAL01018772.1:26938-83218 GCA_013399475.1 Chauna torquata
AGTTGTTCTTGTCTCTAGGCAATACTTGCGGTCGGTAACGGGGAGGGGGCATCGGTGCGGTTTGCGGGGGGGCTTCCCCTCCCTCTCCGCCGTGGGCTGCAAGGAAGGGCAGGGCGGCTGCCGTGCGCCCCCTCCGGGAGCGGGCTGCCAGGGGCCGGGGCCGGTCGCCTTCCCGCCGCCCTCGATGCCGTGGGCCCTGCTGGATAAGGATCTGCCCTCCTCAGCGCCCTGCGCTGTCCCACGTCAGGGTTAAATGGGGGAAAACGGCGGCGCTGCGAAGAAGTCAGTCGCTCGGTGCCATCAGCGGGGCTGAGGAGCCTCGGCGCTCTGCGAAGCACGGCGTCCCGTGGAAGTGGGTTACCAGGTCGCTACAGGGAAGGGGGTAGCAGGTGGGGTGTGGGTGCCGCGCAGTTTGTCGTCAGTGAGAGAGTGGGTTTCGGCCCAAACCTACAGATGGCCTTACTCGGGCAGGGAAAAGACTTCAAACCTCATGATTTCCTACTGAATAGTGAGCTGGAATGGTTGCGTCAATCTCCCTGAACTCTTTCATCTGTCTGCCACGCAGGCCAGAGGGTTGCCTTCCTTTCACTTTTTATTCAGCATAAATAAATGTTGCGTTGCAGCTTTTGATGGAGGCAGCGGGAGGCTGTAGCAAGCCCTGTGTCAGAGTGCGGCCCAGTCCCCTAACACAGCTGCAAGAGGTGGAACCCCGCGTGGCAAAGAGACGCTTGTCACAGGCACGCCACCGGGCCACGCTGGCAGGACTCTTCAGCAGCTTGCAGGAAACTGTTTTATCCCAGTCAAACAACTCAGCCTCAAAGGTGCGGAGCACTGACTGCATTTCTCATGTATCACTGTCATGCATGCGTGTTTAAATTTAACTACGTTTATTAGGATGACCACTATATCTTTAGGGATGGCAGTACATCTGAAATTTCACTCTGCAGCTTTCTTGGATCCCTTTTACTGTACAGCTGCCAGCTCATCAGGAGCAGCTTGTTCACTTTGTAGTCTCTGGGTCATGGGTTTATCATGCGGCTTGTCTGCACTTTTCTTAGGGGATTTTTGCAGCTTTGTAGCCGTGTTTTGGAAACAAATCAAGGGATCTCATGATTAAATGGTTTTCACAGCATTATGGTATGAAATCAGAAGCAGTGAGTTTAAGGACAGAAGTTGTTACAGGGAAGGGAGAAATTCATTTAGCTTATGAGGTGCATTCTGTCTCCAAGACACTGAAAAAATAAGGCAGAAAAAAAAAAAAAGTACTGTTTACTGGCCTCTACTGAACTAAGAAGCTATTTATGCAAAAAAAAAAAAAAGTTTATAAAGAAGAAATTAACCAAAAATGCTACCAAAAGTTGGATAGTACTGTGCTCAAAGTAGAGGAATAAACATCAGGATTCCTTTTATCCTCAGCTCTGCCACCCACTCATTTAGATTGCTTACTTTCAGTTTTCCAGTTTGTAAAATGACTGTTTAAGATAGGAATAATCCTTGTAAGGTGCCTTAAGGTTCTGAGCATGCACAATACTGCTATCTGGGGCTTGTGTCGGCTGAGCCCCTTACCTTTCATGAAGTTTGAGGTAAGAGTTCAGTTTGCCATGTTCTGAAGGAGATGCAAGTTAAGCTGAAGTCACCATAACATCAGAAACCAAGACTAAACAGATACTTGTTTTGTCTGATCTGACCGTACTGTCTTTACATACCAATTCTTTGAACTGCTCTTTTGTAGTATTGTGTTAGTTGCATGATTTTTGGGTGCCAAGGAAGATCAGTATCTTCAAGGGCCTCAATACAGAAGCTTACTTCTAATTCGAGTGCTTAGTGCCTGGCTAGAACATCTGGTGTGAAAGCTCTGCAAGATAGACCTCCTGGCTAAGATGACTGGATGGTTTCACTGATCACGTAAATCTTGAAATATTTTTGAGATGGGTATGTTTAAAGGCATTGGCGGTATGTTCTTCATTATCCCTGCTATAAATGATGAAGGAATGATGTGCAACGTTGAAGTTATTCCAGTTCATGTCAGTGTAGCTGAGGCAAGGGCTTCTGCTAGCGAAGTTGTCATGAGAAAGGCATAAAACTTTACTGTTCATGAAGTCGGTAGACATCCAACAAGACATGCTGTTGGCATGGTGTTTCTGGATATGCTCCAAACAAGAACAGTTGCTGATGTAAGATCAGACTTAAGTAGCAAATGTCTGTGTGACTAGGTATTATGTGCAGGTATTACATAACACATATATATTATAGAATATTTATAGTCTATATTTAATTTTGCTCTGATACTAGTTCTTTCCCCTTTTCGTAAAGATACGGGTAGCTGGTGAAACAACAGTTGTTTTCTCGGAGACCTCGAGACAATGAAGGAAAAAGTGAAGAAAACAACCAAGGCATGTTAAAACATGAATCCAGTCAGAGCAGAGAGCAATCCATTCTGATTTCTTTTTATGTTTAGTATCAGGTTTTGCGTAAGGCTAAGAAATATATCCAGGAGCTGGAGGAAACCTTGGGTTCTTTGCTGAAGATGAAAGGTACTGTATGCAAGTATTTGCCTTGGACAGTTTGCCTCGACGTGTTTTTTATTTATTTGTTGAATAGAGACAGATAGGTGTGTGGCTGCTCCCGTTAAGTATTAGACTTTAATGTGACTATTTGAAGCAGTAAGCAAGGGACAGCACAAATGTCTATCAACCCACTAAGCGCTGTACCTCAGAAATCCCCCTCTGACTGACAGTCATTCCTAGCCCTCCCCAGCCTAGGCCGGGTGGAGGGAGGAAACAAGTAATTTCTGCTGTCCCACATCAGCAGGCAGTTCAGACAGGGTGCCCCCGTCACCCTGCTGCTGATCCCCCTTGCTGGCTCGTGCCCAGCAGCCCAGGGGCTGGCGTGGGTCCCCCTGCTGCATGCATGGGCTGCAGGAGCATGGGTTCTCCTCCCAGACACAGCATGGTGCAAGTCCCAGCTGTCACAAGCACCCAGCGTTGCAAATCAAGCACAGCCAGAGCTTAAACTTCAGAACAGCAGGCTCTGGTTTGAGTTATAGGAGAAGGAGAGAGAACTTGTTGAGAATTTCCTCACAAAAGTATAGGAAGTGGAAGCCTTTAGTTAAGAAATTGCTCCAACCGAAACGGGTAAGAGGTGCTGTGGTTTTGTTTTTGTTGTTTTTCCTTTCAGCTTAGCAGCTCGTCTTCATGCACTTCTCTGTTACTGCCCCTGACACCATGCGTCACGCAGGTCTGGCAGGTGCTGTCAGCAGCGGAGGCAGCTCCCACTGCGTGGCTTCGTGCTCTTGCCAGCATGCCTGCTGTTTACTGATGCTGGCCACTGCCTCCAGTGGCAGCAAGTAGGTCTGGGCTGATGGGGTAGAGACTTTGGGCAGATTTTTATGTCCCTTCAAGTCTCCAAAATATGGTTCAGCTAGAAAAAAACATAGCTATTCATGCAACTTGCACCTCCAGTAATTTGTATCAATTAAAAGTCACAGTGCTTAACACAAGCAAACTCCTCTGAACGCACATCCTCAGATAACCCATCAAAGTCAGTCGTAGGTAGAAGGAGTAGTGTGACAGAGCAAATTTGAAGGCATCACAAATAGTGGGGCTGGTTGAGGAGAGTTTTGAGATAAACTTCCCTTTGTATTGCATATACGTACAATTCATACTGCTGCTGAGCCACAGAGTTGGTTTTCAGGTTTTTTTTCTCACAATTTGCTAATTACATGGCAGTCATGAAATACTGTATTGAGTAGTACTTGTCTGGGCTTTGGATTTGCTGATTTTCACCGTCAGTTCTGTTGCGTCAATGGTATGAAGAGGGCATTAGATTCTAAGTTCCTCAGAAACTCCCAGTAATGCTAGTTATATTGTAGGAGAGGCAGAAGTGTCTCATTGCACATCAGTTTTGCCTCATGAAGAGCTCTGGCTCATGAAGGACCAGTTGTCAAGAATTACTCAGTTTGATTGGGATTGAGGATGAGAGGGAAGCCAAATGCTCCACTGATGTGACAGTTACCTTTCTGCTGATAACAGAGTCCTTCAGTCTGGAGGATGGGAACCCGTCCAGCCTGGAGGAAGTCAGGGAGGAATATGTCAAGAGGCACTTCAGCAATCACAGGTAAGGGCTTATACCAATCAAGGAAATATGATAATACTTTGCATTTGCTTCCATCCCAGCATCTCTGAGCCTTTTTGTCATTGTTACTGAATTTCCAAGCAGAGGCCTTTCATCGTGAGGAAAAGATGAAGAGATTTCACGTGGACCCCTGTAATCCCACACAGTGCACGAACGCTCTGTGCATCTTGTTGGTCTCATTTCCAGTCAGTGCTTGTATTTCCTTTGCCTCCTATGCCGCTTATCACCACCGACCTTCTCATTTGCCTGCAGAGCAAAAGGAGGGGAAAAGCTTGCTTGGGAAGAATGGCCGTAGATTCTGGAGTGACCATGACAAGGATATTATTAATCCAGTTAAGAAGTTGTTCATGTGGCTTTTTTTCCTGTGTGTTCTTTTCAGCACCGCATCACCCTCGGAAGCTGTGAGTGAGAGCGACTCTACCGTCTGGTATTTGATACAAGAATGTGAAAAACAAACAATGGAAGAGGATGGGAAGCCAGTGTTTAACCAGTACCCAGACACTTCATCCCCAGATCTGGTGGAATTTGAACGGTAGGTGCACCCTAGCTTCAGTTTTTTCATTTGTTTGCGTTAACACTGCCTCCAGTCACTGCTGTACATGAAGCCCTGCTGGAGCCTGCATCTGTATCTGCCTTGCAGAAGCCTTGTGCCAGCAACTTTGGCCCTGCAGGTGATGAAGCACCTCCCAGTTCACTCACCTGTGGCTGGCATGTGAATGGACTCCCAGCATAGTATCAGCCCCCAGCTCTCCCAGCCTTGGAAACTCCAAGAGAATTTTCCACCCATTCTCTGGAAAGGCGGGGGGGCAGGGGAATCAGGTGTGTCAGTCCCTGTGTGGATGTGCTTTGCCACTATCATGTGGCTTGCACGTTGAGATGCAACATACCTGCTAACAGTGGTGGTTTAACAGGCAAGCCCAGATGGAATAGGAGGTTATTCATCCAGCATGGTTTATCCAGGTGAGTGTGCCTGTAAATTTGTGGTATCAGTACCACTATCAAGTTGTATCCCCACAATGGGACTAGAGTTGAGGAATGTAGGAATTGCTGCACCAGATGAAATTTGCAAGTGGCTAGCTGTATGTGTTCCAGGGGAGGTGCAGGACCTGGAGGTAGGTAGATGTGGGCAGATACCCACCTCTGTGATGGTCATCCTGCCTCTAATGGTATTGGTGTGAGGAGCTGGGACAATGTTGTCCGTTCCAGAGATGGATGCATAGCTCCTGGCAGCTTGGAGTACTTTTTTGTAGGATCTGAGCAGTGTAGGGCTGGAAGAAACAACAGAGGATCATGCAGTCCTCAGCCTTTATTCTGCAGAATAGCATTGGTCTGGAAAACATCACAAAGCACTCATCAAAATGACTGCAACACAGGGAGGGAGGAGGGGAACCTAAGCTCTTACATGTGTGTGACAGCCAGAAGGTGCAAATCTGTAACCCTCTTCGGGATAAGCTCCAAAGTGACTGATGCAGCACCTAAAAATCGAAGACCACTGTCTTCCTCTCAGTGGTCCATGTATTTTAATCTGGAATTGTAATGATAAAATTACCATTTTTTCAAAGTTACTGGTATCTTAAGACTGAGTATATTGTTCATCATGTTTTTCCCCTTGCTGTCAAATAGCAGTAGGATGTAGGTCATGGATGCTTTTCCAAAAGGGTAAATGATCATTTTGTTACAAAGATTTGAGAAACAGATGGATATCTAGTCCATCCTGTACCATCAAGCAGAGTCAATTTTACGCTGATCATCCCAGAGTTAAGAATATGCAGTGCAGGAGAATCCACAGCTATAGCTGGCATCTCTTCCAGAGCTTCACCACCATGAATAAAAACTTGCACAGTTTGTGGTTGTGGGTTTTTTGTTGTTGTTTTGAACTGTTTTTTTTTTTAATTTCCCATGGATTGTTGAGTTTTCATTGAAATGAGACTGCAGCTCTGCCAGCAGATGGCACCAGCCTACAGCTACTGTGCCTGCTTTTGCTCCTGTGAGAATTGGAGATGGCTGTAGTAAGGCATCATTTACAATACCTTGAAAAGTGCTGAATCAAGATTTTCTGGGGAATGTAAGCCCTACTTCATCAAAGACTGCACAACAGAGCCATAAGCACCTGTCTTTCCCCTTCTTCACTGACAAGATAGACCAAGGCCTTTACAGTACCGCGTGGACTCCTGGCATTTACCCTGCCGTTTTATTGCAGACTGCAGTTGGTTCATAGTTAATTCTTCTCATAAAATGATCAATGATAACAGGCATAAAACAGCAGGGAGTCTTCAACAAAGAAAACAACAGCTTCTTGGTGATAGTCTGATCACATTATTTGGGCAGCATCAGAAATGCATTGAGCTTCTACAGGGTGTTTCTTTTTAGCTCTGTCCTGCAGCAGGAGCTGCAATGGTAGGACTTCGCAGTACTCAGTCCTGGGCAAGATGTGGTTGTGTCCTCCCAGCTGGGAAGGAAATTGTTGAGTCATGGTTTGTTCAAGCTTAATTTCTTCAGCAAAGCATTCTAATGGTGATTCATAATCTGTTTGAGAAAGTCCAGATCCTTCATTTGGAGCTGGATATTCAGAATTCTTGGTGAGGGCAATAGCTGACTGGAAAATGCTTATTCCCCTTATGGTATTTTTGCCTCCAGCAATGGTGAAAATACTTCAGTGTGTGGAAACTGGAGGTTAAACATGTTCGTGTGTGGGGTTATTTTAATATTTTCAATATTGGTTAAGTAAAGCACATATTAAAAAAAAAAGACTGAACTCTTGAGTTAATTTCTTGTGCAGTAGTTCAGTTAGTCAGGAAATGTGCCTAACTGGGACATCTTCCAAGGAATCGTTCTGAGCCCAGTCAAACTTAGTAACAATGACTGCTGTTTATAGAACTCTTGCTTTTTACTCCTTCGAACTTGTTATTTTTATCGGAGAAGCTCTAATCATCTAATAAACATAAAATAACCTTCAGTGCTGCTTTCTAAAGTAGACGTTGTTATCCCTGGTTCGTTGTGACACACAGTGCTAACAGAAGAAGCAGGCTCTTTCTTTGTTTCAGTCACCAGATTGAAATTACAACATTAGTGTCCAATTGTCAGTTTCAGTACAGACCTCATAGAAGTCAGTCTTAGGAACGCGGTTCCTCAGATGTAAAATGGAGGAAATTAAGCTCCCGTGCTTTCTCAAGTCAGAGCTTCCAGGCCTAGGAAGCCTCTTTCTATTTGCATGTATAGTACCTAATACATCGGGGTGTGACCTCAGCCAAGAGTTTTGAGAGTACCGCAATGCCAGTAAAAGTATAAAAAGTGATTTGCGATGCAAGAGTCTTCTCAGGATACAAAGGCAAGTATGCAAAATTTATGAAATGCCAGAATGAGGTTTGCCTATGCAACAGGTACAGCCTGCAGCAGCCTGGAGCTTCTGTTCTGAGGCAATCCTGCGGAGGCTGTGGCTTGTGCCTGCCTTTTGCAGATGAAATCTTGGGAGAACAGAGTTGCTAAAATCTTCTGGCAGTGTTGGGCAACGTTCAATAATTGTATGAAGTCTCAGAGGGAGAAGTCAGTGAAGTAGTTTTGAATCACAGCTACTCCCTACTGTCCTGCTGATGGTTATGATCATATGACAGGATCTTTCTGGGTAACAACTGCAGCAACTTTATTAGAGAAGTCTATTAAGGTGTCAGTTCAGTTGTTTAGCAACTAGCATTGCACAGTAGTTACTTATCTGCAAAGACTAATCACTATGCTGAAGCAATGTTAATTATATCCTTGGCTTACCTTCCAAGTACCAAGCAGTCGCTCAATCCCAGGGAAATTTCCTTAGCTGGTATCCCAAGCTAAGGGGAGATCACCACCTCTGCAGATCGGCTGCTTCAGGCAGAAGTGCTCAAAGGGGCTCAGTTTGTCGGCCTGGTTATGTGCAGTGTCTGTTACCGTCTGTGGTCCAGCGTTTCACAATGGTTCGCTTCAGTTTTAGATCTTCTAAAACTGACATGAGGAACTGCCTCTTGTGCATGGGCGAAGGTCGTTTTCACCACACATGTTGCAATGGCGATTCAGCATTGACTATGGCCTAGGTTGTGACTGAGTCAAGCCTTTGGCAGTGCTGCTGTCAGCAGATGTCTTGTCCTTTCACGCTGATTTACAGTAGATGGATGCATGATAGCTTGGTGTCGAGATGCTCCTTTTCCTCTCATTACAGGTACCTGTATTTTTATAAGCACACAGTAGACCTGCTGATAGAGCATGGAGTTGTTTGCACTGAGGAGGCACTTCTTCCTGTGGTCTCCATGGCTATTTCACACCTCTGGCAAGAACTTTCTGAAGAAAAGAGAGACAGCATCTTGCAGTACTGTAGCCAGAGAGATTTCCTCCTGGATCCTAAGGCTGCTTGCCAGGAGCCTGCTTGCGTTGATGGCGATGTGAGGGACAGTCGAGGTAACAGTGAGGAAGCCAGTGGTTCCTCAGTCTCCACACCAGAGGAAGTAAGTGCTCAGTAACACACATCCCCTGCCTCTGAAACTCCCTCCAAGCCATCAGTTGCTAATTGGCACTGCAGCTTTTAATTGGAGGCAAACAGTAGTTGTAATTAAGCTTTCCCAGGACCACTTGAATGGATATGTGGAGACAATAAACAGTGTTTGAGTAAATGTCTGCGTTGAATTCTGTCTCGGTGAGATACAGAGCAAGCTATAGGAGTACCATGGCAGTAATCCTGCTGGTCTCCACTGACCTGTGGAGTGTCTGTGCTAAGTAGCAGTTAAATTTGCTCTAACTTGCCATGGGGTGGGGACCAATAACAAGGATTATGCAGTTACTGTCCTCTGGAAGTCCTCCACAGAGCACAGATGAGCTAAATCCAGAAGAAATGCCCAATTTCCCAAGACCTGCAGTGTTTTTGCCTGGTTGTTTTTTTGGTTGGTTGGCTGGGCTTTTTTTGTTTTTTTTTGTTGTTGTTGTTTTGGGTTTTTGTTGTTGTTGTTTTGTTTTTGGTTTTTTGGTTTTTTTGTAATCAAAGCACTTGGTAGCAAAGAGAAAGTATTTGTAGACCAGTTCCGGTGGTATGGGGCTAACAACTGCCCATTCCATGCATTTCTGCAGAGCCAAGAACTCAGTGACTGTGTAGACCAGGGCATTTGTAAAGAAGAGATTAAATAACAGCCAACTCATCATAAACTGTTCCTGGAGCACTGATTACTTAAGCAGCTAGCTGCTCAAAGACGTGTGTAATTGTATTAGTTGCAAGGGAAGGATGGGTTCACCTTTAGCAGATAAATAAATTGCATTGACAAGTTCTTTTTGAGTCACGAGACACTTAGATCATTTATATTGCTGACCCACTTAGGAAATGTCATGGGGATGTTGCATGTACAGTACTTTCTGGCACAGAAAATGTGTGAACTACATTATGGCAGCATGAACTAATGAGCTTACCGGTCTGTCACATGGAGAGTCCAAACTCCTTTGTAAGCCAGGTCGTACACTGGAATCGGGTTGGTGGAGAATCAGTTGGTACAGCTGAGATCTCCAGCCATAAACAACACAACAGCCCGCAGTCAAGTCTGGAAAGCAGTGTTACGATTCATGTTTTTACTGATGTTTTGGGAGATGCAATGTAAGTCTCATTCTTGGAGGTTGAAGCACAGGCCTAAGGGAATGGAGCAACCTTGTGTTCCTAGTCATGAAATACAGTTACTCCTTGTTATTCCTGTCTCTACACAAAACCCTGTAGGTTTACTGCAGCAGTAAACATACCTGTTAAACGGAAAGAAAGAGTATCACGCTTTTAAAGACATAATTATTAAAAATTATGCCCTAGGTAAAACTCTTAAGTGGCTGGATATGTTGACATTCAAAGTGTTTTCTCTGACAGGTAATGTTTGAAGATGCATTTGATGTTGCTGCTGGTTTCCTTGACACAAACGAGACTCAGGGAATGTCTAGCCAGAGGTAAATTACAAACCCACCCCTTTTGCTAGATAGAATAACTTAATAGCCGACAGTCAATACAAGTAAGTCAGTAGCCTAACTTTTTTTTGTGCATAGCTTTTGGTAGATGGTTAAAGTAGTAGTGTATAGCAACTGTGCTCACAATGGTTCTGTCTCTTAAGGTGTACAAGTGAAATGATTAGTAGGCATTTACAGCAAAACCAGGAGGGCTCACTCACTAAGAGTGCCCAGTCACTTTGAGATAACCACGCACTCTTAGTGAGTGATTCTTCCTGCTAAATCCAGGAAGAGTCATTCTGGATAAATGGATAAACGCTTCGTCTCCACTCTACATAGCTTTCCATCTTTCAAATTACAAGATTTGTAATGTTTTCCTTTTCTCTCTGTCACTTGCCAGGTCTGTGAGAATCATAAGGCATTCCCTGGATAAGTCAGCTAATCATGAACTGTACTCTCACTTAATGAGACTAAAATAATCCTTTTTTTTTTTTTTTAACATTGTCTCTCTTAACCGTTTTTCAAGTACCTTGGTTCCATCAGAAAGAGGTGACCGAGCTAAAGTGTGGTTGACCCGAGCAGTAACATCAAAGAAACACAAGACCTGTTAAATAATCTCTCTTTCCTCTGCAGGTCAAATCAGTTACCTAAGAAAGAACATGTCAGATACAAAACTAGCACTACCTTTGATTTTCCCATTAGACCAAAGAAAGAAAAGGGTTTGCTTCCTCAAGTGGAAAATCCCATTATGAGTCATCTCTTATGTATTTGTGCTACTTAGTCTTGGTTAGGATTTTTTTCTCTGTCCAAATAGTGTTTTTAATTCCTTTTTTTTTTTTGATCCAGTTTTCTACTTATTTTTCCATATTTAGAGAGTTCTTTAGTGTGAATCTTCACTTCTTCACCACAGTTCCACTTTGCACTTCTGGAACAACATGAATGGAAATAAGGTTGTTCTGGCTGTTGATCAGAATACACTTGAATACATCATAAAGCTTAACAAAACATGTATCCATTAAATAACATTGATTAGGTCACAATTGCTGTTTGCTTTTGAAACAAGAAAAAGCATTCATTAACACTGCAGTGTATTGTCGTCATCTTTGCAGTCTAGTTTAAGCCCAAAGTTAGATTAGTGTTTCAGTAGTCAACATTTATCCTGTTCCCTTCTTTTTCCTATCACCCTGTGCCTTGTAATTCAGGACAGAGGTGTGGTGGCAGAACTTTGTAAGATCCCAGGGAGAATACAGAGGTGAGGTCCAAAGTGTCTGAGCTTGTTACCAAAGTTACCTATTACCTGAGTACAAACTTGCCAGTGACAGCTACCTAAGTAGCTGTCATTTTTTGACTACATTTTTATTGTGTTCTCTCAAAAACTTTACAAAAGAAGTCAAAGTTGTTCCTTCAAACAACCCTACAAAATACACTACCAAATAACAGAGAGCAGCAATGGTTATGATGGATGTATACTTTTCCCTAAAACAGCGTTACAACAGCTGTAGTGGATCAGTGGATCTCTTTGTTGGGATAGTGGCTTCTTGTGCTGCGGTTCTCTGTTCTTGTATATCTTTCTCACGTTTGTTAGACTCCTCACTACATACTCCTCCACTCCTCCCTGTCTTTTTTACCTATTGTCTTTATTATCCAATTTGTCTTGAAAACAATTTGTCTTCTTTAATTTGTAAGTAAAATATGGAGGGGAGAAGTAGGAGGAGAAAAGAGGGCACAGGAAATTAAACATAAGTTCTGGTTCCATTTTCAGTTCAGCATTTGCAAGCTGCACTTCTGAAAATCCAGAGGATGAACACAGACTCTACCTGCAGATCACTGACTTCCTAAAAAGCCTTTTCTTTGCTAATACACAGTTTGGCCAGGTAAGCTTTGCCAAAGGGTTTCTTATAGAAGGAGCAGTATATTTCTGTCACTGTCAGAAAGGAATTTCTATTTTCCATGCTTCAGATCATATTGTCCAGAATCATTAAAACAAGAGCTTGGGGTTTATTGCTTCAGATGTGTCATTCCAAAGGTCAGTAGGATTGCCTCTGTAAGAAGCAAGGTTTGAGGTGTTGTTACTGCTTTCCCCTAAAAATGGGAAATGACACGAGGATTTTTTTTGTTAATATTTGCATGAAAGTTTCATGTGGAGAAGCTTGAGTGATCTCATGTAAGCAGGTGAAGTAGTACCTGCTCTCTCCGTAACCCACAGCCTCTTGATTCTGAGCTCAGTAGGACCACCTTCTGCTTTGTCTTGGTGCCAGGTTCCCTACCCTGAGCCTCTGTCTGGCAGGCCTTAAGAGTAGGGTAATTATGCTCTGAAAAGAGAACAGCTCTTAAAAGAGAGCAGCTGCTATGCTATGTCTTACCCTCAGCCTACTGTTGCAGGTTCATCAAGCCAGAAGTCATTGTGTTTGCAGTGTTCTTGTCCTCCTGCTAAGGAGTTGTCTGAGAACTTGCACATGAGTAGACCAAAACGGAGAGATCCCTCAGCAAGAACATGCTTGGGCTCAGAGTCGAGTCGATTGTGCCTCTACAATGGCCACTGTTCTGCCTTTTTTTTTTTTTNCACCCAGTCACTGTTACGTGAGCAGATGCTCCTTCAAAGAAAATACGAATGTTTGTGATGAGGGGTAATTGAGACCAAAACAAACGCCACAAAACAGAAACTAGTGTTGCACCACTGTCTAAATCTATCACATAATGATTTCTGCGTGCTATTTGGTTCCCACCATCTCATGTATTAGATTTTTAGAGACATTAGCATTAGAGGAGATGCAGAGAATGGCAGCAGACACAGCAAAAGGTATTAAACGAGGAGCTACTAGTGTGGAACTCTTCAGCAAAAAAGACTGAAGGGTAGCATGAGAGAATTTTGATCCTGCTTGGATTTGGTACACAAAATGATTATTCAACACCAGAACTAGAAAGCACCCCATGAAATGAACAAACAACATGTTAAAAAATACTTCTACTTGCAAATTAGCAGAGTTAACTCCTGGGGGATCAGTCCATTGACAGTAATAAACCTGAAGGTCAAGATAAAATTTCCAGTTCCGAATGTCCTTGCAGCACAGTGTGCCAGAATGCATATATTACGGAGCAGAGCACATTGCGTGCAAAGTTCTTGCACTTCTTGTCTAAACATCCACTCCTGGCCATTGTCAGAGACCAGGCACTGATCTGCACGGTCCTTTGGTCTGTGAATAACTACGTTCTGCATAAAAAGAGGGCTCTTCCTGTGTTTATGTAAATGACCGTGAACTGAAGATGCTTAGAAAAGAAGGAACAACTTCAGGCAAGACACAGGATTTTCCAGTTGTGAATGTCATGCTTGGCTTAGTGCTGCTTTTGTCCTGCTGCTTGGTTCTGTATTGTCATGTGAGCCCAAGTCCATCTCACAGCTCCCAGACTAAGTGATGTGAGTGCAAATTGGCAGTTGACTAAGCACTGTGGATCCAAAAGGAAATAAAAGGCTGTGTGCACTGTTTTTTATTCAAGAACTTTGAGTTGTCTGTGATAAGACAATAAAAAGGGATTTTGAGCAGAAATCACCCAGACTAGAGAGTACTGGTAATGCAAAGGTTGCAGTCTGTTTTGGATTAGATAACTGCAGTACAGCACGCCTAGAGAGTCCTGCTGAGAGGCAAAAAAATACAACTGACAAGAATTTTTTGTTTTGAGAGCAGAAATTCAGCTCTGTCTCTCCGAGCAAATAGTTGGAGGCAGTTATGGCAGTGACTGCTGAGTGGGCCTAGGAAACATTCCAGCTAGCTTGAAACACTAATTCAGGCAGCAGCACAGAGCTTCTTGTAGTCCACACAACTTACCCCAGAAACTGGTTTACTCAGAGCACTGGAGACTCCTGGACTTGTCTAGGATACGAGCCCCTCTTGCTTACCTCGCGAGTGTGACTGAATCCCTGCAGCCCATTCCGCTTCCCCTGGTGCGGCACCCGTGCTGGTACACTAGCCCAGGAGTTTGGGCAGTGCTGGTTGCATGGATTATGCCAAGGATAAAGTGGTGTCCTGATGATACAGAGGTGGGCAGCAGGTACAGTACGGAGGCAAGGCAGATGATGTGTACCTGACTGAAGTGTTGGGATGCAACCTGTCATTTCCTTTCCTTCCGTCTGCAGAGCTGATGAGGTGACAGACTTTATTGCTGGTCATTACATGCCAGTTCTGTATTACGCTGTTTGCAGTTATCTATCCAAGTACAAAGTATTGTTGGATTGTGTACGTTTGCTGTTTCATAGTCACAGATCCACTGAGTGCAGCTCCTCTTGAGCTGCTGCCCTTATTCTCAAGGCTGCCAAGGTCATGCACCCTGGTGTTATAAAATGCTTGAGAAAGAATTGGACAGGAGGAGGGAGGAAATCATTTAGACAAGGAAAGGGAGGGCTCTTAAAAGGACAGTGGCCCAAAAATGACAACAGGACCATGGGAGCTATGTGGTACAGAAATATTTCTGAGCATAGGAATAGTTAAGCAATCTTGTCATTGGTCCAGAGCTGTTGCCATGAGACAAAATCACAAGAGATGCTTAGCAGAAAAGGTGCTGAAAGTTAATTTGAATTGAGCTCCAAAGTTTTTAAAGTGTCTCACTGAAAGTCTGCTTTTTTTCTAAATTGTACTGAGCACCTTTACACCTTAAACGCATGCTTTCTTTTAAAATTACGAATTTTAGATGTCACTTTGCAAGCAAGAGGGATTTAGTGCTCCTTAAGCTATACATTTTATAAACCACCTATTTTCAAAAGCAGTCTTGCCCTGAAGAGTCTTGCGTCAATGGAGAAGGTGGACTAGATTGACTGCAGACACACTTTCATCTCCTAGACTTCGATTTCTCAAGAGCCACTTATGCTCTGTAAGCTGGTCAAGAAGACCATTTCTTCTGTTGCTAAAAGAGCAGCAACAGCAAAGCCTGAAGTCAGTAGAAGTTAAGAGCTTGAGGAAGCTGTCCTAGCAGGCTCTGAAGATTTGTGATGTCTGCTACCACAGTCAGTAACACATGTCTGAATGATGTAAATAGAGACAGGGTGAAGCCCTGTCGTTTTAGAATGAAATTGGTTGGGAATCTGAGACATTCTTCCTCAGGCAGCTCAGGCACTTGACTGACAAGCTCTGGTTATGGATTCAGAGGGGAAGCAGGGCTCATGGCACATCAGCTGACACATGCCAGCACTTGACCAACCAAGCACTTTGAAACATAATCAACTCTTGTGGTTTTTAACCTTACCTGACTTTTGGGGGGGTTTCAGGAAGAAGATCTTCAGTTTGATTATGAGACTGTGATGCTGAGGTGCACTGAGACCTTCGATGATGAAGATTTGTAAATAGTATCTCTGTTTGCTAACATTTTGCCGAGCCCTGCTGGATACACCAGGCGTGTGAAGAGACAGCGCCTCTTTCAGTGGAACATCTTTCCTAGCAGAGTGGGAAAACACTGTGTTGAAGTGGTTTGTTATTGTTGACTTCTCATTCCCTCATCAGTGCTTCTTGACATATCAGTTGAGTAATTTATACTTTTAAAAGTTCCAGGTTCAAAATATTTATAAAATCTTAAGGAAGAAATATTTTTGTCTATGGCTTTTTAATGCTTAACCTCATTTCACAAGTACACTGAGGCATGTACACTTCGGTGATCTTGCCTAGGGTAGGCTGTGGAAGAGATGCAGAGAGGACACATCAGTGGCAACCTAGGCACCCCAGACTGCAACCTGCAAAAATCACAAAGGGCCTCCCAGCATCCTGGCAGTGATACTTTCCTCTACAATTTTTCAGCTTGGGCTGGCAATGAAAGAGGATTTTCTTCTCAGAGAGTGAGATGAGGCATTTCCATCTCTTTATGAGGACAACAGCAGTGGCCACCCACTCCCAAATTGCCCAAAGAGATGCAGGCACAATAGTAAAGTTTGGGTTGTTTATTTCTCTGAAGTGTTTAAAGCTGAGAGAGAACAAAGCCCCCTGTGCTGTTCTGCCACTCGTGCTTTGATGAGTGGTGCTGCTCAGATGATGTCTTGGAATTAAAAATGCCGTGAAGATAAAATAAGATTATTCACATCTTTGAGATGCCATTAGCAGCTCTCTGCAGTGTTTATGCTAAGGTCGTGCTAACAGCCATCACAAACAGGCTAAAAGTTTATTTTAAAGTTCAGAATAAAGCTGGTGTGCCTAGGTATCCATCAGTCTTCAGGAGCCAGGCTTTTAGGCTGAATCCGAGAGGGCTGGGCTGTGGCCCGGCACTGCCTGCTGCATAGGCTGTGAGGCTCACTCCGCGCAGTCATGTGGAGATCAGTACCGAAGTGCAGGGGGAGGGAGATTCCTGTAGAGCACCTTCCGTCAGTGTGGTTGAAGCTGTGGTGGTGCTCCCCGGTGGATGTGTGCCAGGCTGCTCTGTTTGCGAGGGGAGGTCCTACCTTGCAGATCCTGTTTGGGTTTAAGAGCTCCTCTGGGTTCTCCAGAGTGCGACCTTGCCTTTCCTTGCGCTTCATGTGTATAGGCTATCACTGCTTTGGGGCTATAGGCAGTGCTGACTTTCCCTCCTCCTGCTCTCCCTCTCATTTCAAAATATCAAGCATATATTGCCCTGGAGAGTGGGTTTGGGACACATGCTGGTTGAAATATATGTAGAGATTTTGCAGGGGATCTGAGGTCAAATCATTGTTCCTAAAGGAAAGACTACAAGAGACAGATGTGCAAGTGTTTACATTAAATGTCCTGTGTGTGCTTTCTTATTCTATAGTTTGGGGGAAAATAGGTTAGTTTTTCTCAGTGTTGACTCTACTGTTTTTACAGCTTAAAGCTTCTCTTTCAATTCTTGGACTTCTGCCATCTCCAGTTCCATTTTGCATACGACATTTGGTCAATTTTGTGTCATGAATGAGCCTTTCACTATGTCCACCTTAATTACTGTATCACTTGAGGTCAGACTTTGCAAAACTGGCTTGTACATGGAGAGCCATGTGAGTAGATAATGTTCAAGGATTAACAACCTTTTTTTTATTAGCCCTCAATCCCCACCTTCTTGAAGGCCAGTCCAGGACAGAAGTTAAACAGCAGAAGTATTTCATTTTCAGTGGACTTTCAGCCTGCCACATACCAGAGGAGACAGTTTTTAAGTGGGCACTGTATGCTATGTAGATGCATTCCCTTGATCATCACATGGAAGAGCTTCTGATGCTTCACCAGGAGAATTTTAGGTTAAGACTGGCCCGAACATGAATGTGAAACATAGGTGTGTTCAGGTAGTGTGAAAGTAAGAAACAACTATTCCATATGGTAGCAAGCCGTGTGGGATATGTTTATGGCATTAAGGAGAGGATGACGAACACATTACTTTGGTTCCTCCTGTGGCATGACCACAGTTGGCAAGATGCAGGCCCATGTGTAACATGGGAAGGCAGCTTCCTCCTGCAGAGCCATACCATACCGGCAATAGCTGTGCCACCCTGGTGTGCGTGAGAGCTGCTCTGCCTTTGGGAAACAAGCTTGATTCCTCAGCACATTATTGCTACGTGTGCACTGGCACCGCTGTGTTCAGTGCGCAGTGCTTGGTCTCAAGGAAACTTTTTATGAAAAAATCTGGAGAGGGCTAGCGGGCTATTGGGGCAGGGCAGTGGGAAGAAGTTTCAGGCAGGAGGGCAGCAAGGAGGGAGGAATGGCAAACATGAAAGTAGCCATGAGAGTGAGGCCATTGCAGAGGTTTGGGCAGACCAAGCTGGACAGGGAGAGTGGGACCAGGTACATTACAGCTGAGCTATAGCATGGCAGCTGCTCCACATTACAACACAGTGAGTATAACTTAGGGCAGACCCGCTGCCTGCCTCACATCTTGTTAGAAAGCTGTGAAAATGAGCTTCTGATCAGCTATTCTACAGCCAGTGCAGCTAGGTCCAAGCAAACACCCGTCACCAGCTCTCTTCGGCCAGAACAGCAGGAGCGTCTGCCTGGGCTTTGCAATTAGCTGTGTGCACCTCTGCGAAGCTGCAGGCAGGGTGAGCCCACACCTGCCTGTACTCAGTAAGTCCTGCTGCACTCGGGACTGAACAGGAGCAAAGTGTAATACAGATGGCAGGTAGCTTGCTGTTCTGCAGATAATCCAGAACAGCCTTCAGGTGTTCAGTTTTACACTCGAGAATCCTCTGATCTTCATTTATTTTCATTAAGGAGCAAATAAACAGAAGCTGTGTCACCATGGTGCAAAGCCAAAGCTGTTTCCAAGCCTCAAGTGGCCACATGCAGCCGGGGAGGAGTGGTGGCCCTGCAGCCTAACCCCCATCTACTTGATTTAGTATTTAGAAATGTCCCCCTGAGGCAAAAACAAAAACAAAACATATAACAAACACACCAAAGGGGAAATTTTAAAGGGCAGTTATTAGCCTGAGCTTGAAATAGGGACGCAAACAGCTTCTGAAAACTGCCTCAAGCCTCAGCAGCACCAGACACAGCTGCTCCAGACCAGAATACTCCCTGCTGCACCGCTGTCTGTGCCTCCTGGGCTTTAGGGTGTGCTGTAATGAATGAGCCTCCGGGGGGCTCAGGCCCCCTCGTGCTCTACTCCAGGGAGCTTGCAAGCCAAATGCAGGATGAGGACGCAGAGGCATGGCAGCAGGCTGGAAGTGCAGGATGATGGCAAAACAGATCAGCAATGGTCCCATCCTTGGGGAAGGGAACAAAAAGCCAGTCAAAGACTCATTTTTATAGGAAACCTGTGCCAATTTTTGTTTGTTTGTTTGTTTTTGAGCACGTGTAAAGCAAATACAAACCTCTGGCACTTGCCAGCGTCCTAACATATCTTACAAGAAGCAAAAAGAAATGGCTGCAGCCTCCACAGAGCTGACACTGAGCCAGTAAAATTACTGAGGCTGCCCCACTCGTGCTTCCCACCTCACTTTTTCCATGTGGGGATCCCAACCATAGCACTGAACGAAAAAGTTTCATATGGAAGACAGAGCACTTGAAGCCAGGTTTGGGCCCTACTATTGTTGCTTGTGTACCTCATTCATTAGCTGGTATCCTGTTCCCATCTAAACCACTCCTCCAGTGTATGCTGGATCTGGCCAGCAGCAGCCTGGCAGTTTAAGTACAGGACACGGGGACAGGGCAGTGCAGACTAACAGCTCGCTTCCAGAAGTAAATTCAAGAATGTACGACTGTGCGTTTATCCGCTAGAGCCCCTGGAAATACAGGGTGTCTGTAAAAGAGTGTAGAGGTGTGGGCAAAATTGTGGAGGATGAAGATGCTACCAGAGCTGAGATGCCGAGAACTAATCACCTCTGTAAAATGTGAGCTGGGCGGGAATCAGATGTAGTTAAATGCGCTAATCATTTTTTCTCCCAAAGACGTACAAGCACAAACCTGAGTGGAGGCACTCCAACCTGCCAGTAGCAGCAAACTGTACCATATTGTTTCTTCCTTTCGGATCCCAGCATACACAATAGATTGATTTATTCAGACTTCTTTCACTCCCAAAGCGAAGACACCAATATAGAATCATAAAATCATTTAGGTTGGAAATGACCCTTAAGATCCTCAAGGCCAGCCATCACCTAACACTACCAAGTCCACCACTAAACCAAGTCCCTAAGCACCATGTCCACACATCTCTGAAATACCTCCAGGGGTGGCGACTCCACCACATCCCTGGGCAAAATAAGCCCCTTACCAATAAAAACAAGCAACATAGCACTAAAGCTGTAGGATGGGACTAAAGAACCAGATTGTAATAGGCATGAGAAATAAAGACTTTTCATTGAAACCACCCAGGTTTTGTTCAGTGTTGAGAGGGGAGGGCTAAGGGGACATCACATCACAGCCATCAGCTGTACAGTGGAGGGTACAGAGAAGATGGGGTCATACTTTTCTGAGAGGGGAACGGTGACAAGAGGCAACAGACACAAGTTGATGCATTGGAAATTCCAGTTAGACATGATGGAAAATGTTTTTCACCATGAGGGTGGTCAAGCAGTGGAACAGGCTGCCCAAAGAGGCTGTGGCTCTCCATCCATAGCTGGACACAGCCCTCTGCCACCTGGGCTAGCAGGAGGGGTTGGTCCAGATGACCTCCAGGGGTCCCTTCCAACCCAGATTACTCTGTGGTTCTTTGCATACTGCCTGCCACTCACCATGGCAATCACCCTGAGAAATATCATTCCATTGTATATTTTATTTATTTCCCCACACACACATATCTAAGTATAAATCTCAATGCAGAAAACACAAGCTTATGTTACAGCAATGTTATTACATGCCACCAGCAGCCTCCACCATGTGCAATCACATTATTAATAGGTTCAGGCTGCTTCTGCTGATAGCAGAAAGCAGCAAGAATCTGCAGACTGTGTTCCAGGGAAGTGGTTGTCACCACACAACCACCATACCAAATCCAACAGGTATGGCAGGGACACACAGAACATAGCAGTAGCAGAGGTACATCAGATTACGAACAGAAGAGTTTTCTCCTTCATCCGTGATGGACATTCCTTCATCTCCGTGCAATTTGGTGCCCCAGGGAAGCTGGTTCCCCTGAGCCGGCTCCCAGCAGCCCAGGTGGGATTCCTTTCAGTGAAGCTGGTTATTTCTGACAGGTCGATAACCAAAGTAAGGTCTGTAAGGTCCCCTCTGCAGTCTAGGGAGGGACAGGCACCTTCAGAAGATAATTCATCCCATTAACCTTAGATGCCTCTCTTCCAGCAACATTCATTTGGCTGACTTTAAAGTATCATGGGGACGAGGTGAACCATGGTCTGGAGGTGCCCACTTCTTCCCTTTGGCCAGAAAGAGGTGTAAATCACAAGCTGAGAGGTGAACGTTGCCGTTACAGATCTTTAAGGTGGGGAGTGATAAGCCTCAGCCCAAAAGATGCCTGAGAGTGGTAGAGGGCCCACATCAGGGATGCCTTCTCCTGTGGCCCCGTGAGCAACCAGGACAGGGGAAAGGAAGAGCTCTGCCTCAGCTTAACAGCTGTTCCTCAGGGTCCCCAAGGCTCAGTGCAAGGAAGGAAACTGAACATCCTTCCCAGGCGTTTCCCAAAGCAGGATTATGTTCTTCCTAGAGGTGGGCAGGCAGGAGCAGGGAGGAGAAAAATGATTCCCTCGAGGTCACCAGTGGCACTGGGGGCAGAACTAGGAAGAGAAAGACATTCTCATTCACTTGCTCCAGCCTCTAAGAGATGCCAGCTCATGCTCAAATGATGGGGGCTGCAGACACGCTTTTCAGACCTCTGCTTGAGAGAGTTCACCTTCAGGCCTGGTGCTTATATCCTTGTATCAGCACCTATCTCAGAGTCTCTTTCTGAGCTTGCTTTAACTCTGCTTTCTTGTCCAGCAACCTTCAGTTCATCCATTTTCTTGCCACCAGGTAGTATTTTGGGGCAAGCAGGGAGATACCGAAACCAAGAGACAGCGCAGTATTTGGTGCCTACGCCAAATGGAAGATCATAGACCTTAGAAATGAGCTGAGAGCTGTCCGCCTCTCCTTTGTGGCTATGCTTCCATGCCAGGAGTCCCCGCTCCTCCTGTGTTCCTGTGAAAGCAAAAAGGAGATTGTTGTGTTTCAAACACTGAAATGGGTGTTGCGAACATACAACTGCCTTGTGCACTCCACACCCAGCTCTCAAATCCCAGCAGACCTACTACAATATACAGTTCCCTTGTACTTAAACCCTTCTAGCTACAAAGCTCTTTACAAAAATTAGCTAATGAGCTGCTAGACAATACCCATCTTCCTGCAATAGCTTCCAGGTAAGCAGTCTTCACTGCTTCTCATGTGAATCAAGGGTACCGAGGCACGTTTTCACATGCCATGGGGGATGCAAGAACTGTTCAAGGGGCATCATAAAGTGCTAGAAAAGCAAGGCTGGGTGTTAACTGCTCAGATACAGTGGGGTGAGGGAACAAGGCTTAGCTAGCAATTACTAACTGCCTGTAATTGTTGCAGTGGCTGAATCCCTCTTGGGAAAGGGAGTGGGTGAGCACACCTGTAAATTCGGCCTGGAGGAGCTGAAGATCAAGGGTACAATAAAATTAACTAGCCAAAAGGATATTGGCTTTTCAAGAAGTCTGAGACAGTAAAAGAGTCTGGTTAACAGAGTGCTCTTCCTGCTCTTTTCTGTAGCAGAACTGAGGTTTTCCTCTCTTATTCTTACACCATACCTCCCCAAGCTTGATGAAAATCAGAGGATCTTTGCTAGCTGTGAGGGCCAGCTGCAGGTCCTATATCCTAACTTCGGTCATCAGCCTTTCCTGCTGCTTTCCGCTGCTGTGATACCAGTTCAGCCTCAATTTCAGCAGCTCTGATAAGCAGGCACATTACCATGTTGCTTATAACTAGGGAAGAAATATTTCTTCCGGTGTCGCCCCCCTGTAGTTGCCTTTCTCTCTCCTTTCAACCAACAGTGTAACTCTAGGATAGCATTTTCTCTAAAAGACATTTTTCTTAAATAAACTTTTCCTCAAACTGGGTTGTTCTTGAAAAACAAGTCCTTTTTTTATAAGCTGCTGTTTTGCAACCAGAGACTATTCCAGTGATGGGTTCCCTGTCTCTCCTGTTCCTCTCCCCATTCCAGGAGAAGTTCAGTGATATGGTGTTTCATGGTTGCTCTCACAACTCCTACCCATAGAGCAGTGGTAATGAAGACAAAAAATACTAGGAAGCAAATCCTAGGGCAGGCACAAACTAGTAGCTTAGCTTATTTCAGCAAATCCTACCTGGAATGGTGTTATCCAGGATAAACCCCAGGAGTCCACCCACAAACATGCCAGTGGTGAGAAGCACCTGGATCACCTGGTCCAGCTGGATGATTCCTAGCAGAAAAACAAAGCTTTGGATAGTGGTGCAAAGAAACACGTATTTAACCAGCAACATACCGGGTGCCAAGAGGCTGCAAGCTGCATGCTTGTTTAGGCAATGCTTGCAAATCCCAAAGCAGAGCCTGAGATTTGGCAATGCAAGGGAGGTTGACCTCACTGCCAGTTTCAAACCTATCATTTTATTCTGCATAATTATTCACTGACCCAGCTGCCAGTGAGCAGAAGATGACTCAGAAATAAGAGCCTATTTACAGTGAAGATCACAGCACTATCCCCAAAAAATCCTTCTGCTCCGAAAAGGTTCTAAATCTCCATGACATAACACCAAGCAGTTCCCTTCAAAAGCATGAGCTTCAGTTCCCAAAGAAATACAGGTATATTTAGCATGGGATTTCACCACAACTAATCAGGTGAGATGCTTCTCTGTGAGGGCTAATAGATATGAGCAAAACAGCCCAGTGACATCGAGCATCTGACAGACCGTCTACAGAGCATGTGATTTGTGGGCCCAGCTTTTTCACCAGCCCACCCAGCATGCCATATATGTTAAGAGATGACACTGTGGTCTTTGTGACAAAGACATGAATCACATGAGATACAACAAAGGGATAACTGTTGGAGGACCAGAAATCTCAGTACAGTGAACTTGATGAAACATAGGAGTCTGCTCCTGTGTTTTGGAAGCACAAATTTTTATTGTGTGTGAGCATGTAAGAAAGACTAATTCACGGAGATCTTGATCAGGATTCAGCCCTAGAGTATTCTCCTACCCAAATCCTCATCCTGGGAACATTTCCCAGGGAAGGGCTCTGCAGTGCTTAGCCCAACAGGAATCTGGCAAGGTGCAGTCGCTGATCAAGAGCAGGGATTTCTACACCAGAGCTGTGCATCAGAGCAAAGGGCAAGAACAGCACTCCCAGAAAGCAACAGACAACAGTCAAAGCACAGCTTTCAGGTTTTTTTTCTGGAAAAAAAAGAATGTATTTTAAAAGATTTCTCTGGATCAGCCTTTGCTTTGGTTTTATGCTACAGAAAATGCTTCTAAAATAACAATGCGCTGTCACTTCTTACCTGTTTCTAGCAGTGCGCTATTTTTGTTTGCCCAGTTGGGAATTGTGAGGCCAGCAAATACAGAGAATCCAAATATAAAGATGTTTCTGGAGGAGTTCATATCTGTGTACTGCACAGAGAAATTGTATACATTACTATTTGCCATTTGGAATTACCAAAATCCATGGATTGCTGTTGTGTTAGTGAGCCATGCTCAGATGCACACACAAACCCAACGATAGGTTTTAGAGCAGAAAGTTCTGCTTAAAGCTAAACCAAAATTAGCAAATGCTTTCAAAAATGTGTATGGCATACACTAGCAATTATATAGGGCAGATACAGTCAGGTGGCAAAGCTCTCCATGATCTCCAGCTGAGACACTGGGAAAAGGTGAGATTCAGCCATCACTGCTGCGCAAACCACAGGGAGAGCTGGAAATGAAGCCCATTTACTGAAGCCCCCTGTCCTCTAGTTGAAGGGCTGTCCTCTAAATGCACATTAATGTAGGACATGGAGAAAAATCATCCATAGGAGCACTGACAGAAACTCCCCCCTTGCTGATAACAGCTTCCTTCAGACAAACCATGAGACTGGGATGAGTACTCTTTGTGTACGTGCCCTCATCTTCACCCACGGAACTGCCAGTACAAATGTTTTCATTTGCTGCAGCACAGCTACGTCTGACTAGGCTGGTAAGAACCTGGCTTGAAACCAAAGTCAACTTCCCTATGGATGAAACGCCGCTCACACAGCTGTTACCTGCAAATTGGAAATCCCCACTGCTGTGATAATGCCGAACATCACGAGGAACATGCCTCCGATGACAGGGGTGGGTATGCTGGCAAGCATTGCCCCGACTTTCCCGAAGACTCCGCTCAGGAGCATGGCGCAGGCACCTGCAACGATCACCATGCGACTCCCCACCTGGGGCAAGAGGAAGAGGAGGCAGTCACGCGCCAGCACAGCGAGGCGAGGGGTGGCAGCGCCAGTCAGCGCAGACCTGCCGGGTAGGGCTTGCACCTCTGACCGAAGCACTCAGAGGTGCATTCAGTTCCAAGGTTCAGATGCAGCCACCAGAGAGCTGGGAAGCTCTCACTGTGTGGAAAGTCTCTGTACCTGCGGACTAGGAAATATTTATCATAATAGGCACTCTGAGAACAATCATGGATCCGCACCTATTTACTTCATGTTATCCTCTTCCTTATTGCTGTCAGGACTAATAGTTTGCTGTGAAACAGAAAGCTTATTATTAATTTAAGAGTACAGTAATCCCCACATACAGCTTTGCTCTTGCTCCAGCCTAGAAATGGCTTGGCACCCACAGGCTGGTGCTGCAACCACCCAGTTAATTCACCGGACAACACTTCCATCAGGGTTTAGAATTCCAACCTAAAAATAGCTTTCAACTAGGTGTCCCTGCACCGAGTCGTCCATTCCCAGGGGACCAAGATTTGGGAGAGCAGAGCTGGCCAAGCTGGCTGCTTCCATCCTGAGCTCTTGGATCTGATATATCCTTTCCATGGTCAACAACAGGCTAATAAGAAGTGGGGAAGGCTCTTGGTCTGCCCCCTACCTGTCATCACCCATCTAGCTTCAATAAAACCAGCTTTCTCTCATTTTTTCCCTAGGAAGAGCCAGGGGGTCGTTCTTAGTCCGGCACTACAACAAAGACAGGATGAAGCATGAAGCCATGCCTTTCATTCAGAGTATGTGAATAGGGAAGAAACAGAGCATCTGCCAAACAAACGGATGAAAGAGACATTTACAGAATACAGAACTTAAACAGAAAAGCAGCAATATTTATTAGACTTTCAAGTCCAGATACGCCTTGCCACACCAAAACTTGGACAGCTTAAAGAATCACACTAAGATTTACAGTGTTCACGTCTTAGGCAGAGAAATTCTGTAATCCTCTGCAAAAAAAATTTATAATTCAATTAATTATTTTAATCTTTCCATTGAAATATCTGAAGAATGTCATTTTTCCTACAAGAGCTTTTTGCAAATGCTTTCAACAAAAACATTCTCAGTAACTAGTAGTATCCCTTTTTAAATATTTCTTAAAATACTTTAAAGGCACATATTTATGAAATACTAACTATTACTTGATTGTGAAAGATAAATGAATAAGATTTGGTGGGGAGTTTCAAAATAAAATCACACATTGCCTTCAGGTGCGCTTTTCATATTCCTTGACTTAAAACCTTGGGTCACCATTACCATCAAAACAGTAACTTAATAAAAGCCAAAAGATCTGTTTGTTCCAGGATTAGAATGAAGCTTCAGATTCTTAATTCACCAAAACTGTCAAATGTCAAATTACCCAATATATGGAGTTGGCCTTAAAGGCAAATTAACTAATCCACTTGTACCACAACTGGGAGCATCTTCTTCTAAAGTCTCTAGTTCAGAGTTTGTTTCAATTATGTCAGGAAAACAAGAAAATTGGTTCTCCTTCTTAAGGCTGAAGAAACTGCACAGTTCCCTACTACATATCTGGTGATTCTGAGATCTTTACCCTTCCTTAAAATCCTCCTCTTATTTTCTTGGAAATGAGAGCTAAGTGCTGGCATGCTGGGCTTGATCCAGTAGCTTAAATATAGGTGTATAGTGCCATTTAAGTTGTTGGTCCTTGGCAGTTTCTGGCAGCATCTCCATTGCCTTACCTGGCAGCCCCTCTGCATATCTGAAATACCCAAAGACATTTCAGGTGGTGCTGGACACCTGTGTTTAAGCATAGGAAACAAGTCCCTTGTGTTTTCTTTTGTTATGAAAAAAATGTATTCCCCACGTAAAAAAAAAACCAATGAAATTAACTCTGCCTTGCACTCTCGGCATCCCCATCTATCCCAGCCAGAGTCTGATTTAAGACTGACTGAGATGAGACTACGTCTTCTGGTCTCTTAAGTCTGAACAAAGCGAGCAGAGGTGGGATCTCAGGGAACCATCTCCCCTGAATCAGCACGGATGGCATGTCTAGCTGAAGTGCTTGGAGTACATGGGGAGAAGGCATGTCCTATAATCTGATAATTATGGGTCTGGTCACTTGTGCGCTATGGTCACACCAGCAAGCTACACATCATGAAAGAACAGGCTCAGGTGTATGGTCAGTATGCACCACCCACATAGTGACAAGGTATGGGTGACAGGCTAAACTGGGCTCCATGCAGACACCCAGACAGCTCTTGCTGCTGGAAGCAGCCACCTTGGTCAAACACTGTGAAAAATGGTTATTGTGAGTGAGGTTTATAAAATCCAGTGAATAACTAATATTATCGAGTGGGAGCCGTAAGTCAGCTTCTGCATTTATTTACAGACTCACAGCTCTGCTGACAAGACATAGCTTATTTGACAATGATTTTAAAATGTTTTCAAGTTGGCTGCTGGATGTACCCATCCTCTAGCTATAAAGATTAATGAAAATATATAATCTGATTGTCAGGTTTCTCTATCTCTGGAAATTTCTTTTCCTTATAAGAGCAATAAGATACTCAAGGAATTCACACAACTTTATAGAGAGGTAAAAATATAAACCATTTGCCATCATGTTTCATAATCTCAAAGAAATGGTCTACTACCTGTCACAAGATTGCCATCCTTGGGTTGTAAAACTTGTGGAAATTGAAGCCCTATTTAAGATCTTTTCCTTCTCTTCTCTTCTCTTCTCTTCTCTTCTCTTCTCTTCTCTTTTCTCTTCTCTTTTCTCTCCTCTCCTCTCCTCTCCTCTCCACTCCCATTTATAAATATATGTAGGAAGATAGATAGATAGACATACAGATAGGTTGGTAGACAGATAGTCTTTGATAAATTCAGTCCTCAAGACATTTCCAGAATAGCTCAGTGTAACATACTCTCTTTAGTCTTACAGGAGCCTAAGCCAGGAGCCACAAGTAACAGCAGCCTGTACTTCTCCCATAGGCGGACCACCAGCAGTGAAAGAGAGGGAATGACAACCTATGTTACGTGATTTGTAGCACTCTGAGGTGGTCACCAAGTGCCCATGGGCAGCAAGCCCATCTTTTGGTGGCACGCCCTGCAGAGGTGGGCTAAGACCACTTCCCAGCTTCAGCCCACACCCATGTGCACAACACATCTGTAAATACATCCAGGCAGACCCATGGGAGGGCTAGGGCACTGCAGCCACCCCGCTGCGTGAGGCTCACCTTGGTGATGCCCAGGGCCCCCACGTTCTCGCTGTAGGATGTGGTGCCGTTCCCCGTTCCCCAGGCCCCGGCCAGGAGGCAGCCGATGCCTTCCACCCCGATCCCACGGCTGATGGCATGCTTTGGTGGCGGCGGGGCGCCGGACAGGCGGGCGCAGGCGTAGTAATCCCCCATGGACTCCAGCATGGAGGAGATCACCCCGGCGAGGATGCCGAATATCCCAGCCAAGCTGACGGTTGGCATTCCCCACTGGCCTGCAAATAAAGAGCTCGGTTCAGGTCAGTGAGGCACGTCTGCCCTGAAACCTACTGAGAAGGGGGAAGAATAGCAAGGGTGCTTGTGGTTGTTTGCCTGACTTTTGGCACTTCATCTCCCTGTGGTGGTCGTGAGCTGGGCAGGCCGCAGCAGCGAGGGATGGGGGAGACGGGTGCGGGGTCGCGCCATGGTACCTGGGTAAGGGATCCGGAGCCAGGGGGCCTGAGACAAAATGTCCCCGTGGATGTCTGTCCGTGCCTGGTGGCCGTAGGTGGTGGGGTCCGCGGGGAGGACGTCGGTCACTGTCAGCACGTAGCAGAGCAGCCAGCTCAGGAACAGCCCCAGCAGCACCTGCCCGTCACATTTGGCAGCGGAGTCTGATTAGGGCACAACTGCATCCCCAGTGAGGTTGGGCACGGTCTGGGATGAGGCATCTCCCTGCCCGGCCCTTTCCCCGTGCATGTGTGTGAGTGCACATGGGATGGAGGAAGAGTGACAGCAGGGGTCCTGGTGGCCCTCCCTCCTGCCCCACAAGCAGGGCTGTGGGGACCTTCTCCCCTTCTCCCCACTGCCCCCTTGCAGCATAGCCTTGGCCAGGGAATGCTAAGTCCACTTGAAGCAAGTGGAAACAGCCCCAACAGCCTGGGCCAGGTGAGGCTGGTCCCTCCGCCATGCCGGCCAGCTGACCAGGAACCCTAACGTACCGGGAAGATCTGGAAGAAGTAGATGGGGGAGAAGTGGCACTTCTTGCCTCTCTTGTATGATGGCACTGGTACAGGGATGTCCTTCAGGTACTGAGAGAACAGAACTATGAAAAACATAGTCCTAGGAGGAGGGAAAAACAGACCATGATGAGACAAAGTGGGTGCCCAGCTGCCCGCCTGTCCCCACATTAACTGAAGGCCTGGCTACCTCAGGACCCAGGGCTCCACAAGACCCCAAAACACGGGCTCTCAGCACTGAAGGGTGGCTCCAGCAAGGCTGGGGTCGAACAAGCTTTCCATGATACTCTACCCACAGCTCTGCTGCATTTGTAAATGTTTCTTTTTCTCCTTTTGTTCCAAGACTGACCCCCCAGCTTGTGCATCACTGAGTATGTCACAGTTGCCAGAAGCTTAAAAATGACATTTGAGTAAAAGAAAGACCTGAGAGACATGCAAGGTCCAGGCAGGCTATATAGGAAATTCCTTGCACCTTTGTGTAATTCAGACACATGGAAATACAGGATTTGTTGGATTCCTGATTTCAGGTTTACCTATGCTGCTCTTCAAGTGGCAAAGAGTTCCTACATGGCAAGGTGAAAACAAAGAGGATTTGATTTGGCTGTGCAAGTCCCTGCTTTGAAAGAAAAAATGTTGTGGGACTGTGGGGCTGCACCCAGCCAGTCGAGATGGACAGAGCACGGCTGTCCAGTCTACAAGGACTGCGTGGCAGCTGGGCTGTCCAAGGCAGCAGTGCCCATCTTTGCCCCAAGCAGCCCCCAGGGCTTGTTATGGTGGCCATGAGGGGCAGCTCCTCTCCCATCCCTCATGTGGGACTGAACCTCTTGCCAACAGCAGTGCAGAGCTGCACAGACACACCACAACATATAGCCAAAGGTTATCAGTCAGGATTCAAAGCACTCAATGACTGGACGCAGAATGTCTGAGGAGGAACTAGTTTCCATTCCTGGTTTCTAAAGCTACAGAGCCCAGACCAACTGCGTCAGTGCACATTTTGTGCATTTGTACAACGGGGCTCAGCAGCCCGATGAATCACTGCAGAGCACTCGTCTGTCTTGGGCAGGTGTCACTGCTTATTATTCAGGTTGCTTGGTACATTCCATTAACAGATGCTATTTTCAGCTGCTTATAATTCTGCCTAACTTTACCCATTCAGGATGAAAATTTCCATGGAAAACATGTGCCTCAGGCCAAATATTTCTGGAGAAATACATCCTAAACCTATTTCAGAGAGTGATGTTCAGGAAATAGACATAGTATAGCCTGTGTTGAGAAGGCTCTTTTGCCTTGAGCAGTAGCGAGGTCTGCCTATGACCTGGAGCAGGGATCTGAAGTTTAGTAGAATTTCTTCTCTGGGGAGAGACATTGCTCTTTCTCACAAAGCTCTGCTCAAGTACGATCAGTCTGTAACAACGATCATTCATCCCAGGTCCCAAGTACTCAGCATAAACATTTCTGACTTTAGCATTTGCAGGCCGCAAAGATTCTGAGCTTTTTTTCTAGAATATATCCAGGCCTTGCCAAGTGATGAACTGTGTGTGTACCATCACCAAGGAGCAAGTGTGCACACACTAATCCAGTTTCTCGAGACAACATTGGGTATCACCCTTTATGGGAGCTCTGGGATGTGGTGGAAGCTGGACAGCAGGGCTGAGACCACCTCTTCTACCTTCTCCATCATCTCTCTCTCCCTTTCCCTAATGGCACCAATGCAGCACGGAGGGAGGACACAGTGAAAGAGGACACAACCCACATGGTTCAGAGCACAATGATCAGGTTGGGGCAAAGGAGGCTGAGTCATGAAATAAAGAACTGGGATTAGCATGGGTAGAAGTTCGGACAGAAATGAACAGGACAGAAAGGTTGGCCAGGGTTGGGTGCAGGGGCTGGACATGGGCTGGGACTCTGTTAATGGAGCAGCACTGCTGGGCAAAGAAGCCAGGAGAGGATCTGAGGTTAGAAGCCAGTGACTAAGGAAGGGAAGCAGAAGAAGGAGATAATCCAGACAATGAAATATATTTTGAAGGGAGAATTCAGACTGGCTAAGAAAAGGGGCAAGGACAACTCATCAGAGGTAGGGAACAGGACAAGCCAGACATGTGGTGGAAGAAACAATGGTGAAAGGCAAGCTGGGAGCAGGGGGACAGGCAGGGTTTGGAGTCTCACGTGGTGCTGGTGGAAGAGACCAGTTAGGTGATGAACTGGAGGTGGAAAAGAAAGGTGGCATTTGGGGCCTGGGAGTGCAGGTGTGGGCAGGCAGAACAGAACCAGCAGTGCCAGGAGAAGTGGAGCTGGGAGCAGAAACCCAATCTGGGGCCAGATCATGTCCCCACAATAGCACACTGCCTTCCCAGGGCTGCATTCAAGCCTGACCCCTCAGTCTCCAAAGACAGCTCTGAAAGCACTAGCAAACTCTTGGGAGTCCTTATAGAGGATAACAACTTGCTGCTGATGTATGTCATCCCAAGCTTAAATCTGTACTGTGGATCTGAAAGTGCTAAATCTGCCGGGGAACCATGCAGTGGCCCTTCTATTTTTTGAAATTGTTTCTGAAATGCCAAAGAAATTCTGCCACCAAGCGCACTTGTACACTCATGCACAAAGGGACACACACAAATATCCCTGAAAGAATGCTCTTAATGCTGCAAAGCCACATGTGCACAATGCAGACATTTCCAGAGCCCTCCAGGCCCTCTGTGGAGAAAACAACTCCTCCCCATGGTGTGAAAACAAGACATGAAGCAGCAGCTATTCTAACTTGAGGAATACCTAACCCTGAGGGCTCAACTTTGTTACTTTAGGAATGTCTTTTTAACTTAAACAATGGGTGTGTAAGATAGTGTGCGTAGACAGCTGTAACAGAGAGTGCCTTCAGCAATGACACGCAGGAAAGGCTTGTTTCTCTACTGATCTATGAACTTTGGGTTTTCATAAAATCAGATTTTCTAATTCACTTTTTGGGTTTTGCTTTGTTGCTGGTGTTGCTGAGGGCTCTAAGCTCCTGGGGAGGTAACTATGCCATGCTGGTGTCTTGCACAAGCCTGCTGCATGTTAGTGCTCAATAAATAAACCTTTAACTCAAGGGAACACTGCTATCAACTGTAACACTTGGTTTCATATCTGAGGTAGGCGGTTTGCGTACACTCAGCTTTCCTACAGGGAAGTGAGACTTACATGAATGCTATGCCCCAGTGCTGCCCAGCCTCGTCCCCAGCCGAGTCAAAGAGAGGTAGTGCAACCAAGGTGATGGTGGGGGCAATTGTCAGGGGGCCGATGAATCTCATCAGAAAGCCGATCAGGCCAGAAAATCCAACAAAGATCTGAAAGCAGGAAGCTACAATGATAGCTCCTTGCACCTGGAAAAATGGAGGAAGAGGGCAGAGGGTGAATGGAGCTCCAGCTGTTAAGCCTTTTCTTAAGTCAGTGCCAAACCAGTGTGACTGCCAGGCTCATCCTCCAAAGATCGACCAGTACGGAGGCCTCCCGCTGGCCACAGCGGGCCTCAGCTGAGCATTACATGTGGGGAAGGACCAGCAAAGTACCAACTCCCACCTTGGCTGAGGGATTTAGTCCTCGCCAGGGTTAATTTTGCTCCAGAGACTCCTCCTGCTTGTCCTCTGTGCCACCCAAGCATGCATCAGCATCCCTGCACCCTCTCTTTCTGCTCCCCTAAAATGCAGGGGAAAAGCTCTTGCTCTGAAAGTGCGAGTAGAGCCATGGCCTCCACTCACCTCTTACCTAAGAAGGGCTTGGGGCGTTTCAGTACGCTAGCAGGACGGGAGGGTCATGACAGCCTGTGTTTTTTCTGAGTATCAGTTTCCCTCCAGGGACATAATTATCACTCTGAACTTTTCTGTGTTTCACAGTCACTGTTTAAGTAGCCAGTGATCGCATCCCAAAATGCCATTTGCTGCTCACATCACCTCCATCAGCTAGGAGACTCAGGGGTGAGGCTGCTCTCTGCCTTTGGAAATTTGGTGATAAACCCAGGCTGGATCCCCTGCAGTGCTGAGCACCTTCCCTCATCCCAGCTCCAAAGGGAAGAGAAACACAGGGGACTGGGGATGAAGCACCCAGCCTGAAAGGAAAGGCAGCAGTGTCCTTGTGACAGAACAGGATTTACACATGTCAGTAGGGACGGCACCCTGCTCTGTGCAGCAAATACTTTGTGAGCTCACAACACGTCCTAAGTACTTTGCAAAGCACCCCAATGTATAGGTTGACAGAGGCAAATTTAGTCACTTACCCTCATAAGACAATAGGTGTAAAATAAGGCAATGAGATCTCTGACCCTTCCTCCTCTCTTTGACTACCCAAGAATACATTTTTCCATAATGTTTACAGTAAATTCTGCCCTTCCATCTCTTTTACTAGGTTTCCTGTGCATAGACAAGGTCCCTTAATTAGAAACTTCTTTCCTGTCTTCCTTCCTCAAGGCCAACCTGTGGAGGAAGGATCTGTCTGGACCAGTAGAGACTTTGCAGGGACCATAATCACTCAAGGACTCTACGCCCCCTGTTCAACAGCAGCGAAACACCAGAGAAGCTGTAACAGGGTGAGGGCTAAGATCCACTGGGGATGGAGGGTTCCCAGCACTGATGGCCCTGCCATGGAAAGGTGCTTTTCTGAAAGCCCTGATACAGAACAGGTGCCACAGAAAGTGTAATATACCTCTCGCATCCGTGTCTGCCAGACTTCGATGAACTCTGGTGAAGAAGCATTCACCAGGGTGGCGTTCTGTGTCCAGTCAGGGCATTTCCACTTGGGGAGGGACAGCATGGCCAGGGTGGGGGTCAGGAATGCAAAAGTCCCTCCTTGAATAATAGGCAACCTGGAAGGAGAACAGAGGGAAAAGCTGACAAGCAAGAATGCTGGAATCCGAGCTCCATAGGGGTGAGAGAAAGGAAAGCAAAACAATTTAAAAAAAAAAAAAATCAGTCTGTTCATGGCCTCTGGCAGTGTCTTATGAACTGTTCTGGCAGGTCTCAGTCACTGACAACTTTTGGGAATTGCTGCCCATTGTACTCAAGAGCAATGACCACAATGGAGTGGCACATTGGTTCTGGAGTCAAACTCCGCTACCCTACTTTAAGGAAAAATGTGTCCTCCTAAGGTGTGAGTAGGTCACAGAGCTTCATGTGGTAAAACAACAGCCAAAAGAAAAAGCTGGAGGAGGAGAGAAGAGCAAGAAAGAAAGATGGTGAGACTCTGAAGGAAAGCTTAGCATTGACCTAGGCCCAAATCTTGCCAATATCCAGTTGTTTCCTCTGTCCCCCCGAGCTGCCTCACTTTTTTTCACAACCTGCTTATAAACACAAGCACATGCATGCACTGGCTACACCCCACGCCATAACCATCCTCAGACTGGGGTCACTGGAAATTGTGACTTAGGTTTTAGTAGACTGCTTTTTAAAGCTAATTCTTCTGCCCTGTTTCCACTGACACTGGAAAGGAGACCTGCATGGACACAGCAGTGAGCTCTGAATAATCCAAGAGAAATCTCCAAGGTGCCTTGGCTTCATCTGCTCAGAAAGCATCCCTGGGAGCAGCTCCCAGAGCAACCTCTCCTTGCGCCACAAACCCCCCTGGCACCTGCTCAGAAAAGCAGCGGAGCAGTGATCCATGTGAATGCTTTTGCAGGGCACAAATTTCCCTGAACCAGAAGCATTTCTATTCATCAGAAAGCACAGGAAAATGAAAGATGGCATAGCTGCAACAGCATCACTTCTCCATCACCTAAAACAAATATTTATACCGCTGCAATTCCTCATGCCATGTACAACCGAAGCACTGTTAGAACTTAGCCAGTAAGTTATAGTTGAACATCAGTCATCTATGGAGTTTCTTATTTATGGCATTCATCGAAACATATTGCAGCCGTCAAAGAACTTTGCTGGGCAAGGCAAAAAAAAAAAAAGAGAGAGAAACACGGAAGGCCCAGTGCCACCACTGTTGAATTAACAATAGCTTTACAGCTCATGGTGTGTTACCCCTGAAGCTATTTCACAACTGGTGCTGGTGTGGGTGGGCTAAGGGCAAGTTGGTACCAAAGTGATGCATACAGGGGACATGGAGTTTCTTCCAGCAGGGCTTGCAAGACAGAAAGCTGCAGGTTTAGAGAAGAATATGTTATGCTCTGATCATCACTGCATGATGCCCAAGCATCTGCTAAGGGGGCTCACCATAATGACAAGTGACGTGTGTCTCCTCAGGAGCCTCTTGGGTAGCCTCTCCAGTGACCTTCTGGGACCCGCCACTGCTTTTTCATGTTTTGTCACATGACTGAGCTGCAGGTTACAGTGGGTCAGGATTTTCCCCTGGCTATTGTTTCTGGAGGGCTGCTCCCAAATTGCAGTCACTCTAGGAAGGAACCTCCTCATTTCCATGGCCAGTTCCCATCTCTTCATTCATGTGCCAGCATTATCTTTTAGCTGAAATGGTTTCTCCTTGCCTGATTCCCCCTCTTCTCTCTCAGACTTGTTGCAGGCTGCAGCCAGACCCTCCGAGCCGCCACTTGGCCAAGCTAAACCAGCCAATCTCATTCACATTGCTTCTATAAGATGAGCTGTCCCCCTTCCCCATAGCATGTTAATGGATCATCTCTGTACCTCTTCTTACCTCTTCTCCTCTGAATTAGTCTTTCTTAAATATAGACACCATGAACTGTGCAGAGCACTTAGCTGAGGGCTCCCCATGGCCTCGGACAGTAGCACTGATGTTTTCCAGGAAAAAGGATCCCCTCAAACTCGTATTTACTGTTTTCCCAACAGTCTTGTTGGTGACTCATGGTTACTGGCTACTATATGCTTTGAGAAAGCAGTTAAAAGGAGAAAAAAGAAACTCTGCTTCCAACTGTTTCCCCAGGCTTGGTTTGCTTACCATCTCTCTTCTGGTTGCGCTGCAGGCTGAGTCCACCTTTCCGACAGGGAATGTGCTCATGCCTTATAATCAGGGCTGGCAACAAGGCAATTGCACCATCAGTGCAGAAAAAAAAAATCCATTTAAGCTTATACTACAGGAACAACCTCAACGCTTAATTTGATCTGTTGCTCCTCGTTTAGCTATTTAGCCACAGGAGAGGCTTACTGCCACACTTTTATCCTTGGCTAACAGCAAGCAAGGGAAGTCACAGCTCTCGGGTATTCACTGAGCCATTCTGGGGGTGGCCTGGGAGGACTCCAGTCTGAATCACCCAAACAGCCCCCGCCATGGCCATGCACCCTAGCCTGAATTTAATTGAACTCGGAAGAACCAGATTGTCTCTCTTTGGTGGCCATGGTGGCCTGGCCTGCATGGCATTACACACCTCCAGGCCCCTTCCTCCATTAATCCTGCAGCAACGTAGGAGAAGTGGAGTCACCTCTAGAGAGGGGTTTGTCTACAGCCATTTCTTATGACAGACAGAGATGGAAAAGTTGCCCTGGGGAAAGATACAGGAGGAGTAAAAAATATTTTGTGATTTGGTGGTAGAAGAGTTTTAACTAGGTCATTCAGATTCAAAAGCCAAAGAATGTGTGATTTTTGTCTTTGAAGCAAGAAACAGTGGTTCCTGCCATACTGGAGGAAAAAAAAAAAAAAAAAAAAAAGCCTATGGAAAGAGAGAGGCAGCCCAGAGTTATGACAAGGGGAATAGAAGAAACTTTGCAAGGCCAGCAAAGACCCAGGTTCTTTGGGGCGTTGCAGACATGTCTTTTCAGGGCAGTGAACGGCAACTCCATGCTCATCCCCTCACCACCAGCTCTTCAACACCTCAGCAGCAAAGAGGATTTACCTTTACCTTGCTTACATTTAGATTGTGCCAGGAATCCCTAAGCATGCAAAATGGTACTGATTAACTGGATATGCTGCAGAGCTCCTCCCTGAGTCCCCAAAGGTGGCAGACAGGCTCCAATTTCTCCCAGTTATCCCCTGCCCTGTGCTCCCTCAGTCCCAGGACCGGATTGAAAAGGACCCGCCGCAGTTGGAGGATCCCTGATAAGGAGCAGGTATATACTGCTTACTGTATATTTTAATGCTTTATTATTTTTCATGACAGATTCCTTATGAGCCCAACAAAAGGTGCATCACGTACCAGGAAATGCGAAAGTCAAACAATGAGGTAGCCCTGCAAAGCTGTCACGTACAACAATTGTAGTGTGCTTTGGCATGTGTCCTGATTGCCCAAGGGTAGCAAATGACCCTTGTTGATAGATAAACTGTACAGCAAGCTGGTTGCTGAGCATGTAGTAATTGCATCTATAAATTTTCTCACGTCCTGTTTCTTGCATTTGGCCTACCTGACTCCAAAGAGGACTTGCAGCAGGGTGCAAATGCCTGAGACAAAGAAGATGGTGCCGATCAGGTGGCTCTGGGTGAGGAGGTCATGCTGGAGGCAAAGCTCTTTGGAGAGGATCAGCGGGATGGCTACGAGACCTCCCATGGCTGTCAGGAAGTGCTAGGAGCCACAGAGAAACACTGGGTGAAGAAGGACACAGAACTGGCAATATATTATTACTGTGTTGCTGAAGGAAATTTGGGTTTGGGTGATACTAGTACTACCCATTCTCTTTTTTTACTGCTGTAAGGTTCTGTTAGGGGCTGTTCCAAACTACCTACAAGAACTGCCATGCACCCCCACAGACTTCTCCCACTTTCCATGCCCGAAGTCCTAGTGTAGTGCTCTGGACTCCCCAGATTGCTGTCAGATGCAACCAGTTTATCCCCAGCCCTGCAAACAAAGCTGTTGGGGGTACCCTTCCAGGATGGAGGGGACATCCCAGAAAGGGGGACAGAATGATCAGGTGCGGTGAGTGCAAATGTTTCAGTCCATTTCATTTGCACCACAACTGATAACATGCAAAGTTAGCAAATTGGAGTTACTCATTCTTTGCTATCAGCAACTTTTCTCACACAGCACAACTATGAATAGCCTTAAAAATGGATGTCAAAGAACGGAAAAATCAGGCATCGTATTTTTCAGAAGAGTCACAGAGATATTTCAGTCATGACCTTTGGTTAATTACTAAATGTGAAAACAATTTTTCAAATTTATTTTTGCTTTAAATATTAACCTTAGTTGTGGTGAGCAATGAGCAAGGTAAGGTTGTTTCATCTGGTATCACTTCCCGGTTTTCACTCATAGTACAGGACTACAGTGGTGGAACTGGTGGCACTCAGAAACTCACTGTGCTCATTAGAGGCATGCTTTATTAAAATTATGATGCAGATGTGTTCTTAGTAACTTTGTTCTAATACATTCTAAACCTGAGATGACTGTTTAACGAAACAAAGTACAGGACGTCCATCAAGCTCCAAGCACAGTCCATCATGTCCTTAATCACTCCCACGTCTCTATTCCCTGAGGCTACGCACCTGGTAACTTTGTGCAGCATCGGGCCATTCAACATGCCTGGGCACAGACACTGGCCAATGCAGTGTGGACTCCTCTCATGCTGCCTCTGCTTAGCTTTTATTGCAGCGGGAAGGCAGAAGTTGAGGAGCCCTTAGACATTTGACTGACTGCAGCAGAGATATCTGACCTGTTCTTATTAACTGTTTGGCTCTGGCCCTGGGACTCTGCCTTCCCACTTGCACTTCAAGGGACAGGGTGTAGCTGCAGGCACAAGGAGAACAATCAGTGCTCAGGCAGTGGTGAGAAGGACCTGAGATCACCAAGGTCCAGCCCCACAGCTCCAGTCACACCTGGAGAACGTAAAGCACTCCCACATTCAGGTTTTGCCCCCATTAACCAGCTGAACAGCTGTTAAACTTCCATGCACTCCCACCCTTTGCCTGCATGCCTGTCACACCTGAATGCCCAGCAGGATGCACAGGTACCAGGGGGGCACGTCCATGATGGTGTAGGCTAGCTCGTTGCCCTGGCCCTTGACCCCAACTTCCTCCGGGCCCCGGGCAGCGGGATCTGGCAAGGCACAGTGGTGGCTCCCATCTTCGCCCTGGCAAACAGGAGAGACCCTTCGTTAGCCACAGCCCAGCCCCCCAGCTACCTCTCTTGTGGCCACACTCCATGTCTTGTGGTAACACCTCGAATGTAGCTTTCAACAAGGCCAGGATTAAAAAAGAAGAGCAACTGAGGGGAGATTAAAACAGAGATTAAAACAGAGGTAAAAACACCTAGGGAAATTGTTTATATGCTTACATGCACGTGTGTGTCTAGTCCAGGAGAAACATTTGCGGGTGTCTCAGCATCAAAGAGACACCTGGACAAAGCATGTGTGTATTATTAATGTCTCGCTAAGGATGGAGAAACCGTAACCAGAAGCAAGAAGGAGCGTGCAGCGGGTTAATGCATGAACGCTGCACTGGCCCCAGTTCTCTGGCCCACCCAAAAAGTTCTTTTGATAAAATGCCCTAAAACAATTTGACAAATTAAAGAGTAGAAGCCTTTTTTGTACTTCATTTCCTTCTCTTAAATCTTCCCTTCCTGATATCCTCACACCCACCCTTACAAGCATTCTGCCCCAAATAAACACACCTGCGCAGGGTCTTTCCCAGGACACCTCTCTCAAACAGAGGAACCAGGCAAAACCAAAGACCATGGTGTCCCGGAGTCCATTTCAAAGGAGCCAACTGACAAAAGCAGGGCAAGCTGAGACCTCGTCCTCAGCGTGGGCTACTGGGTGCTGCCCAGTTTGGCTGTCTGCCACGGGGACAGCACCCTGTGCAGCGGCTGCGGGGCCGGGGGGATGCCCCAAGCAAGGGGCAGCACTGGGGATGGAGAAACAACCTGGGGACATGGGGCCTCAGGGAGGTGGCAAGTCTGGAGCAGCTCCCGTGAAGGCTTGGATCCCCTTGTAGGCAGCCAGAAGCCCCAGGGCTTTCCAGGGGAGCTGTACGCCTCACAGGTTTATTTGTACAGAAATATGCTTTGCCAAGGAAAGCAAAATATTGCTTTGCTTCAGATGCCTCAGTTTTTAAGCCAAGTAAATGCCCCCAGTTGTCCGCTCCTCCTTCCACCTCACCCTGACCCCTGCACGTACACGTGCACACACACATACATTGCCTGGGCATTCAGCCACCCCATGCACGCACAAACACACACACAGACGCCCCATGCACAACTTCATGCACACCCCACCTGTGCGTGCACACATCCCCATGCACACACATGCACATGTCAGAAGCTCAACCAGTTTGTCAGCACCAAACTTCTTTTTTTATCCTTCAAGTCCAGCCAGAACATGAAGACACTGAAATGCCCAGCAAAGCATGGTGTGTGCTGTAACACTCATGGCCTACCTACTGCTGGAGCTAACGCTGTGGTCAGGGAACAGGGATGTAAAATTAATGTTACATTCAGCTGTAAATTTGCAGGTGTGGCCAATTAATCCCAGAGGACTGCATCACTTGCTTGAAATCTCCAAGTTTCCAAGTCTTGTGGCTGAGTCCCATTTAAGATCATGCTGTTAAAAACATGCTATCCAATACCTTTTAAAACACAGTGTATTTACCCAGCCTAGGAAGGCTGGGTGCATCACAGATCCTTCAAACAGATAGGTGAGAGCAGAGTTAATTCAAACTGAGCTCAGGCATGAACTTCAAGAGCAAAAGGCATTCCTGAATAACTCCCTGTGGAGGCGTTTTCATTTCAGAACAAGAGAGCCTGAGCTGTGGATTAACAAATGTACAGCAAGGTATTTAAGACTGCTCCTACAGTGAGTTATTTGGGGACAGCTACTCCTGAATAACACCAAGGGTAGATGAATCCTAAGCCAGGCGGACAGCAATAAGCTCCTTTCCTTTTACTGCAGCTTTTCCTGTGTTAACCAGGAGGCATATTCTAGCCGGGCAGAGCCTGTGCCAGTAACAGCCTCGCATGACTATCACATGAGTGCCTGACCCTCCCCAGGAGCTGGAGAGGAGTGAGCAGGGCTCAGTGGGAGAAGGATGAAGCAGAGATAACAGGACAAGACAGGACAAGAGACAACGTCTGACTGAACAAGAGGTGATGAGCACAAATCCACATGAACACAGGAGGTTCCACTTGAACATCAGGAAGCACTTCTGTGCTGTGTGGGTGATGGAGCACTGGTACAGGTTGCCCAGAGAGGCTGTAGAGTTTCCCTCCTTGGAGGTCTTCAAAAGCTGCCTGGACATGGTCCTGGGCAGCTTGCTCTAGGTGGCCCTGCTGGAGCAGGGGGTTGGAGCAGAAGACCTCCAGAGGTCCCTTCCAATGTCAGCCATTCTGTGATGCTGAGGTGCTGGAAGGAGGATGAGGCAAGAGCAGTCTGGAGCAGGGACAGGCCCCCACAGGAGCTGCTCTAGCTGCTGCTGGCAGTTCTCAGCCTAGGGGCCCAGGATGCCCTCTGTGTGCTGCATCTTAAGTGCATCAGGAAGGCAGTAAGAAACTGAACTGCTAGAATCACAGGTAGAAGACAGTGGTGATTCGACCTGGAGGACGTCACAAGCCTGATCTGCATTACAGCAGAACAGGTAGAAATGGAGACCATTAACAATAGCGAAAGAAAGTCTCTGCCTTGCTCTGAGTACCTCCCTGAGGCTCTGCCTGCAGCTGGATCACATAGCACTACACCTCCACTGTTTGCAGCAAGCTCACCAAGAGTTAGCTGAGAAATGGGAGACTTGGACACCAGGAAATTAAATGACTCCTCCACAGTCCCCCGGCTGTGTGGTCTGTACCAAGGGGATAGTTGCAGGACCCCATTCTTTCACCCTTGCTGTCAGAATATAAGCAGCTTTTCTCGTTTCTAGTGGAGGTGACTTGTGAAATAGGAATGGGGCTGCTGTGCCCCAAAGTCCTTGCCCTGTGGCTCTGTTACAGCCCCTAGTATTTCCAGTGCACTGCACACCCCTGAATTCACACATCATTTACAGCTTTTACTACCCTGCTATAACTCTACATGGTGCTCTCCCTCGCTGACTCCCAAACCCCTTTTTCACCCACCTCTCTGCCAGTTTATCTCATTAGAAAGAGATCCAGAAGACAAAGAAACACATTCTTCAGTAGGGTAAATTTCTTTTCTAATTTTACTAATTAATACATAAATACCTCTACCCAGGGACACCGGCACAAGGATCCACCAGCTGTCTTCCTTTTCAATACAAATACACTTGTGCTGCCATTCATCTACTCTGTCATTTTAGAAATAATGGAGAGAAAAGAAGTGAAAAGGGCACCAGAGAGCAGAAACTGCATTGAGTCTGCAGCAGCAGCAGCCTTTAGTGAGACAATCATTTCTCAGATTCCTGTTGATAAAAGAGCTGAGACAGACCTTTACCACACACAAGCATCCCTGCAGCCAGTCTAAAACCCCTGGTTTTCCCTTTCTCCTCCATTTGCTGGATTTATGCACCGATTTATGCAAGAATGACCCTTCAGAGAAGAGCAGACTCACCACGAAGCTGGGGTTATCTAGCCCGTTGAGCTCTTTTTCTGAGGAGGGGGTCATGCCTTCCACTTTTCTTCACCGACTGCCTTGAAAAAGAAAGATGAGTAAGAAGAGGAAAGCCTCCCAAATTGCCACTTGTCCCAGTCAATACAGCCTTAAAGAAACTGGACGAGCAGATGCAGAAGCCGGACGTCAGGAGTCAACAAACGCTCAGTCCTAGGAATTCATGTGAGCAGTATCGCAGAAGTGTTTTCTTTCCCTTGGCTTATATAAGTTACTCCTCTTCTCCAGCTGATTAGGAGACCGGCATTTAAACCAAACTGGAAAGCAGGTCTTCCCTGGAGTGAGTGAATCAGTAACTAATGACAGAAAAACTTCTCCGTAGGTAAGGATGCGAGGGGGTATCGGAGAGGTGAGACATTTCCCTGTTTCCCTGCCACAGCCTTGAAACTTGTTGCTTCATTACTGATTCAACAGCAACTTGCATTTTCCATGTGGGTTGGGCCTATTTGAAGAGCTTTGTGCTGGTCTTTAGAAAATTCAGTTTCTGGATGGTTTCACTTACTCTGCACGGAAATTGCTGTGTATTTTGGCTAAGGTACAAATGTAGTCATCTTGTATGATAATCCTATTACAGCGTGAAAACTTTTACTGGAAAACTGGCTTTTACTACAAAACTATTTAAAACTGAAACCAACAAGCAAGTCGTCAGAAGATGACACCAGAGAGGTATAAAAGAAGTAAGATTTAAAAAGGACTACTTCAGGTCATCTGATTATCTCCATCCAACTAAGAATCCTAGCTATATGGAGATAATCAGATGACATGAAGCACATTTGCCCGGATCTTAATAAGTAGCAAACAGTGTTAATGCTCCCATCAAGCTGTTCTAGCCACCCCTCCACAACTCTCCTCAGATTGAGTATCTAATTTAATGGGTCCCCAAGGCAGTGAACTTCCCAGACCAACTCCAGAGTGCTCTTGTGAAGAGAGGTTTTCTATTGCATGCACACAGTGATCGCCCATTCAGAACATCTCCAGGTTTTCAGGTAGGAAGCAGCATAACAGAAATAAGGTCTGTTCCCTATTTCTTATGTAGAGCACCAGCATTCTCAGGCCTTCTCTTCAGACCAGGACTGCATTATGGGGGAAGACAACCTTGTCCTAAACTTATTCAGTGAAGCTATGAGCTGCTGCACGACTAAACCTTAAGGCATCAACACCATCAGACATTCATGGCTTTGCTAGATCTCCTCTCTGAACTACTAATACATAGGGATCTCCCCATATTTTTAACCGCAGGGTTAAATCACATTTCCAGTCCCACTGATCTTGGCATGAGGCCACATTTTTTTCTGCAAGCTCTAAATGAGAACTCTTTCTCTGGTCAAACTACCCTGGACGCTTTCATCCCCAACTCTGTCAACTCCCAGCACAGACAGAGCAGCACAAAGACACTGTTTTACAGACTTGCTCATCTCTCGTTATCCAGTGCGCTGTACAGTTGCAGTTCATTGCATATATACAGTTTCACATGGCACCATATATATTGACAGTGTCCATTAGGCAGTACCAGTGAGGATGCACTATTGCAAAGCTCTAAGAAAAGGAGCATTGGATTTTTTCATTCCTTTTTTAAAGGTACATTCCTGCTTGCATTTCTCGATGGATACAGCACAGTCCTTAGAGCAGCCATCTAAATCTATGTATTCTGATATCCTCCCTTCTCCCTTCTCCATTCCATGAATCAGCCACTCTCTGTCACTCTGTGCCTTGCAATCTCTCTCATTGCAATTTTTTTTTTTTTTGTCAAGCCATGGCACAATATTCCTCTGGGGTTACCCTATCTTCCCAGTAGATTTTTATGAGACCTTGCATCTAAACAGTCTTCCACTGCTTAATTTCAGCCTAGCATCTGTTCAGTCCTGCCTCAGTCCTGCCATAACCTTGTTTTCAAATGAGACCCAGACATTCAATAACCAGGGTTTCTTCATCTCTTTGGTTGTATAAACTTGTGTAGCAACCCAAAGGGGCAGGTGCATTACAATGCCTGTGTCATCTAGTCTAGCATGTGAAACTGCCCACAGAAAGATTATTAAGTAAACAGAGTGAGAAGGGAAAAAAGAAAAAAAGAAAAAAAGAAAAAGGCATCAGTAGCAACAAGAATCCCTTTTCTCAAAAAAATCTGGGTGGAAAATCATTTTGCCATTCTGGTAAACTCTGCAGTGTCAAAAACGCACTTTAAGAATACCAAGAGACTGCAGGTTTTCGTGAAAAAATGCAGGAAACAAGTCCTAATTAGCCCAAAGCGTGGACATCGGAGTAAGCCTATTAGGAATGAAGAGTTCAACAGTATCAGCCTCTGGCCAAAGAAAGGTTAATACCGTAATCTGTAATCTAGAAGAAGGTTATGAAATAGCACAATGTACACATTAACGCAAAAATCTATGGAGACCATGTGAAGTGCCCCAGCCTGGAATATTCTGGCCTTGGAAATGAGCAATGAGTGTAGGAAGTCTCTGTGTGCATGCAAATGTCTGTGTACATCATATGTATATGTACATGTGTATATTTGTGTATATATAACAGGATTAGTAATAAATTACTAAATTGTGAGGTTTTTGGAACAAGGAATTACTCAGTTAGCAAAGATGCATGCTGAACCAGTAATATCATAAATTCATAGAGCCTAATCAATTGTGCAGGTCGTTTTTAGGAACAAATGGGCAGGCATCATCTGTTCGACTTATTCAGGATGCGTGAGAAAAAAAAAAATGGTGATGTGGATTCCCTTTAGACTTGTGTGTCTGGCATATCTCTTATTATCCGTCAAGCTACCTGGCCAGCTGCTCATGTCAATAAAAGCTGCCTTGGCTTATGCCCCTGGGAGCAGGAGAAGCCAATCAACTGTTAGAAGCAGCTAATCAAGGAAAAGCTTGGGGACATGGGAGAGACAGCTGAAATCTTCAGTCTTGACCTCAAGTCTTCTGTGCCCACAAGGACAGCCTGGTCTATCTGTATCCTGACTCTCCTGACAGGGTCGTTTTCTCTCTTGTGCTACATTTCTCCCTGAAACTCCAAGTCTTTTCCAGGAAGAATTTTATAATGGATCAATTTATAATGCCACCCTGAGATGCAAACCTGAACTGACCCCAACTATGCCTCCATGACCAAGGGGCTTCCTGCACTCTTTAGGAGATGGGTGTCTTCACCAAACTGCAGATAGGGTGGCACCAGCGTGTTGATTTCCAAGGCCCTATGGGTGGATATGGACGTGGCAAGTGTCTGCCACATGCAATCCCCCCTGGGAGGAAAAAATCTGGGGAGTGACAAATCTGTATGTGCTGGTAGCTCCCTCTGCTGCCAGCAGGTACAGACTGCTATGGTGGCTAAGGGACCTCCCACCAACTTTACCCATCTGCAACACAGGCATTGATATATGAGCTTCCTTTGCATTCAGTGGGTCCTTCTAAAACTTCCACTGCATCTTAAAATAGGAGTCCCAAATAGGCTAAAGTGAGTCCCATTTCTTTCCTGAACTATGAAACAACTAAGTCACTAGCACAGATGAAGGTGTCTGAAGTGAGTGAGATGGAGTCCCTCCCTGTGGGGCTGTGCGCACGTAACACAGGGAGGTGCAGATTTCATAATTCACATCAAGCCTCTTGCTGGCAGGGCAGGTTCATCCACAGTATTCTCACAAACTTCTTGCACTGTCCCAGCTACTGGAGCTGGGGGTTTAGAGGGAACTTGGGGCTATGAAATAAAAGCAATGTGGTATAGTAGAGGACTGACATGGAGACCTTGCACCAAAAAATCTGGAAACATCTCCCTGGAAAATGGTTCATTCTTCCACAAATCTAGCATTGGTTGGTTTGCACAAAGGATGAACTAGCAAGACAGCTAAGCAAATAAATTTTAGTAAGTAATATAGTCACAAAATACCTCCTTCTGTCTGTGGAACCTACTGCAAACAAATAGGATCACCCATGTTCATTGACTTGAAAATACTAGTTTTGTCTTTGGTTGTGGAAGTTCAGCTTCTGCAGAGAAGTTCTGCACTGCTCACTAATGCGACTGGATGAACATAGTGCTCTTAGTCTTGGACTGCAGACAGTATTTCCTATGAGAAATAGGACCCTATCACTGAAGTGCAACCAGTGCAACACATTGCAAATGTGCTTGGGATATACAACAAAGTTTACCTACAACAGTGTTTGATCAAAACACAACAGGGGGATAAACATGACCAAAGCAAATTCCCTTAAATAGTCAGGGATAATTTCTTTCTACTTTTGAAACAGGATCTCTGTGGTGCAGCAAGAAACCAAGTCCAGAGTCCCAGCCAGAGAATTACCTTTGTGCTCACCTTCCCCCCACTCCCACCACCATGTGTCTTGGTTGCCTTTTCTCATCCAAAGGACAAGAAGACAACTGAGGCGCTGAGGCACACATCTATGTTCCTGTCACCACCTTCCTGTGCAAGCAAAAGCAAAAGTGAGTGTCACAGTGAAACTGCACAGGCTCCAGTCAAGCAGCAACACCCCCTGGGCTGTGTATAATGCTTAAGCTCACCCAGCTCTTTTCCAGCAAGACCTCTGCAGTCACCCAGCTCTCCCAGCAAGTCTGCCTTGACTCATCTCTTCCTCTTTCCTCCTGCCAGTGTTCTTCCAGCTGCATCCATAGCCCTGCTCTCGGTGTGGGTCTTGGATCCCGTTGCTGTCAGGGCAGTGTGTCAGTCCCAGAGGGTAAGTGCTTCCCCATGGGGAAAGGGGGTCCTGCTCACCTCCCCTGCCCCACCTGCTCTCCATGCCCAGCCCCACACAGGCCAAACCCAGGGGCACGCTGTGATTAAAACTGCCATGTAGCCTATTCTGGTTATCCTCAGAGCTCATCTACCTGTGCTCCTCCAGGGACGCCCCTCCAGACATCCTTGTCTCTTGAGGCAGAAGAAAAGCACTTGTTCTTCTCCAGGGTTGGTGCTTTTTCGTGTCAAAGTAGCCAATAACAAACTGCAGAGCTGATGGGGGCTGTGCCAAAATCGGGAGATCGGTATGACGGTGTGGGCCAAGACACAGACAGGGGATTAAAGGAGACATCTCCTCAGTTTCGCAGTGCTGTGCTGGTGGCAACACACTTCTGCTTGGCTGCTTGTGCCATGGGAAGGGAGATGTTGCTTTCTCTGGCCATGAGCACCAGAGCGAGGGGAGGCAGGGCACAGGGATGGGACAAGGTGGAGGGCAGCTTTGTGCCAGCACCTGGGGCCGGTAGCATCCTGGCCTGGTGACAACATGGAACAAGAGATAGGAAAGCCCCAGCAGCTGATGGGTGCTGGGTTTGAAGCTGCAGAGCAAGGACTGGAGGAGAAAATCTGCCAGGACAGCTATGCAGGTGGGAGGATGTGAGGGGCATTTTTGCAGAGGGGGGATTTGAAAGGTTCAAAGGGGCACAGGAGAAAATGCCACCTGAGCTCAGCAAAGATTTATCCCTATGTGGAAATCCCCATCAGCCAGCAGAGATCTTGAATGCAGGTGTGAGGGGCCTCTGAGCCAGCTTTGGCAGCCGTGCCATCAGCTGCGCTTTGCCTCGCAGGCTGCTGTGGTGGAGCAGCCCCTGAAGATCACCCACCCAGCCCTGCTCTGCTCCACCGGGAAGGTGGAAGCCCCTAGCCAAGACCCCGGGGCTGTGGCTCCCCAGTCCTTTTTTCCTGCTGGGAAAGGGCTCTCCAAGCCAGGCCATGGACACGCTCCTTGCCTGAGCCCCAGCTGGGCATCTGGGCCTGCGCGGCCTGGTGCCCAGCTCCCATTTCTGCACAGGCTGCCAGTGCCATAAAGCAGGATGCGGGGAACAGTGCTGAAATCCCTCCCTGGCAAGATATTAATTTCACAATAGTAAGCCCCTTCATCTCCTTTGGGACCTGGAATAGCTCTTAAGAGCATTAGCAAAAGAATAATCCTTGTCATCTATGCAGCAATTTGAGCACAAGCTCAAGGATGGCTATTGTGTCCCTGGGGCCGTGCTGAGCCTGTTCGTTCCTCGGCGCATGTGACACAGGGACCGCTGCCGGCCCTGCACTGGAGGCCACACTTGTGGCACAAGCTGGTTCCCCAGCTATTTAGTGTGGGGACACTGCTGGCGGCAGGGAGGGGGACAGAGGGCCCTGCCCTGCACTTGTCCCTGCGCCAGTGGTGGTAGGGCCAGCCTGGGAGCCCCGCTGGCGCAGCCAGAGAAGGCCCACACGGGCAAAAAGCAAGCGAGCAGCAATATTCAGAGCTGGGCAGGGTCTCGCCTAGCGGGTGGTGATGGGCCCCCTGCCCCGCTCTCCGAGGGGAGCCAAGAAAGCTCACAGTTTAAGAAGGATTAGCCAGGAAAGGGAAGAAAATACTGTTGTTTTCAAGCAAGATCATTATGAGTCATGGGAGGCTGAAAGTAAAGAGACAGCAAGTAAATCCCCCAGAGAGACCCCAGTGAGGTTCCAGCAGAGGCGAAGATGTAAAGGGGTGTCTGAGAGACGGACAGGCAGACGGACAGAGTGGGATTAGGGCGTGCGCCAGTCCAAAGGCCCGAGGAGGCGACAGGAGACCCCCACACAACGCAAGGAGGGCCTTGCACCGCCGCGCTGCCCAGTGTCAGTGGGGAGGGATTGCAGCGCAAGCTGCAGGGAGGGAAGCCCCCATGCTGGCTGGGAGGGCACATCCAGCGAGGTACGCCAGCCAGCCGCCAGGCTGCAGAAGGGCACCCATCCCCAAGGGAGGTCCCCCAATGGTGTGAGCAGGGGGAAAGCAGACAAAGGGGACGTGACAAACAGGGGAAAGTGAAAGACGGAGCAGCTGCAGCTCACTGCTGGTTGGGGGTCCCAGCCACCGCCTGGCCCCGCTGCTCCCCTCTTTGCTGCACCCCAGGGAGGGGATGGGTTTGCATGGGATGGGATGGGATGAGAGTTTGATTCCATCTGACATCTTTATTTCCCCTTCGTGTGCTGCAGTAAATCACCTGGTTCACACAAAGACCATAAGACCACTGTTTTGTTTTACAAACAGGAGCTGCCCACACATCTGAGGCAACACTTCTCTCCCCAGATCCCTTCGGGTGCTTACCAGCCAGCACAAGGCAGCCTGCACCCAGGCCTCTCTCAGGGGCTGTGGCTACAGGTCCTGGATGTAAAAGAGGCAAACAAAAACTGAACGACCCACAAAGCCAGAGCATCTCCCTGCCAAGCTGTAAACACTTGCAAACATCCTCATGCCCAGCCACCTAGGCCACTGTATTCCGTGTATTTGTGCCAGTGCTGTTAATGACTAATTTGCTGGGCTTTAACCCTCATAGCTGCAGTAAGTCCCAGCTTGCTCCAGGAGAGGCAGGGATGCAGGACGGGGGGCACAGACACCCACACGGCCGGGGGGAGCTCCAGGGAGGGTAGAAGGCAGCCACAGCAGGGGATGTGCCAGCAACCAGTGCAAAGCCCCCCTGTGGCCACTGGCCAAAGCCTGGGCCAGGAGGCACTGCCTGCTCCTAAACCTCACGGTCTAAAGTGCTAGGGCAAGATGGGGCACCTCAGCCCTGCGCAGGGGGTCAGGCAGGTGGAGGCAGGCAAGGGTGACCTACAAACCAGCAAGCAGGAGCTGCTCGCTACTGCAGCCTCTCCAGTTATAAAACATCACAAGCAGGCCAAGAGAGATGCTGTGCAGGGGAAGCCCAAGGAAAAGGGAAAACATTTCTCTGTGGTTCCTGCAGTGGCAGAATTGCTGCTACAAAACCCCTTTAACTGTGGCAGCACATATCTAGCTCCACTGGTGTTTACAGAAAATCAGCCCTGGGCTCTGGCAGGAGGGAAGAAACACGCATGGGAGGGTCTGCCGCTCAGGGGTCTCAGCAGCTCCTTGCGAAAAAACAGCAGGGCAGTTTGATACCCAGCACCGGCTGCTGCCGGCAGGCAGAGGAGGAAGAGGAGGAGAAGGAGGAGGAGGGCTCCCAATGCATGCCTCCAGCACCCAGGGAAGCCACGACAGCTGGGGAGATGGTGACAGCAAGTCCTTGCAGGAAGGAGCTGTAAAAGATGGATCCCAGGTGCTTGCTGTCTCTCACTCCCTTCCAGACACCTGTTTTTTCAGCAGGGCTCAGGGCAGCTCAGCCCAGCCCGCAGGACCGGGCCGGGGGAGCAGCGTGTGGGGTGCGGGGGGCTGCCGGAGCTCGGCCTGGGTGGGAGGTGAACAGAGGGAAGCAGCGTGCGGCTGGAGCAGGGCTGGCAGTGCTAGGAGCAGGGATGTGGGGCTTGTCCCTGCGTGGAGGAGAGCCGTTGCTAGCTTTGCTGCTCAGGGCTTAACGCCTTAAGAGCCCAGCTGATTCCTGCTCAGAAGCAAAGGGAAACCGCAGGCGTGCAGGATGGCGGGGTGCTCAAGGATGCCATGTTTCCCCAAACCATGACGGGACAAAGGTTTGAAAAATGCATTGCTCTTTGCCTGCTGCCTTGGAGCTGCCTGAGTGTTGCCTGGAGCGGTGCTGCTGGGCCCATGACTGCTTTGCCCGGTGCAGGACACATCAGGAAGGGGCTGCCCAGAGACTTCGCCAACAGGACCTACATGCACAGCAACATCTCAGGTACTCGAGCGAGTGATCACCCACCTCTCCGTCTGCAGGGCTGCTGGGGGCCTCACGGTGCAGCACAAATGGCGCAGGGATGCCTCTGCAATAGCACACAGGTGTTTCTGCAGAGGCATGCGTAGGGGCTGCAGGGCTTCATGGGGCTCCTAGTGGCCTCAGCAGTTCTGTGCTTTGGGGGGAACATGTAACACCAGAGGCAAAGTTGCAGGCACAGAGAGGAAACAACGCTTGACTGCCTTCCTTACAGAGTAAGCTCTCCTCCATGTTAACCTCTATGCGTACCACAACGGGCCAGCTCTCTGGCCTAGGGATGGGCTTACTAAACACATCCCTGTCCCCATGGGCTGAACTGGGGCCCTCAGGAAGAAATGGGGATGGAGATTTGTTAAAAGCACAAATAATCTCCAAATGCTGAGGGTCATTATGGTTTTTAATCAGCTTCCTAGAGCAAAGCAGGCACAGCTCCTCAGTGAGGGGCACACGGTGTTGGGGCTGCCATGGGGCACCCGCCTGCCCGATGCTGTTATTGAACCTTCACTTTCCCAAACCTCTATCCACCACATGTTGTTACCAAAGTGCCTGTTGGAAACAGTCTCTGGACCACCTCATCTTCACACCATTTCTAGGGATTGTCGGGAGGGTGCTAGCCAGTGCCAGACAATTTAACTATACAACAGATCCAGTTCAGGCATCCAAGCAATGTCCCTAGCACTGCTAAATTTATGTATATTTATGCATCCACTACCTCTTAACAGTACTGCTGGACCTGGAGAAAGTCTGATCTTACCCAACCTGATGCCTTCTTGCCAGCCCCTCTGACATCATCTCAGCAAAACCAGTGGCAAAACAAACCTCCCTCTTGCATTAACTTTACTGCTGCACTTGGAATTTACCTCAAAAGCTAGACATAGCAAGTTACTGCCTGCACGCTTTAGGCTTGGCTAAGCTTTCTGACCAATATCTTCCTTTAATTCACGATGTTGATGCCCATGATATCTGTTGCACAAGAATCTACCCATCCACATTTCCTTGGCCTTGTGTTGGGATATCTGGGGGGTTTCCAAGCACATAGCCAGACTGACATCCTTTTGGAAGCCTGCCCCACTCCCAACTGTCTCTAGGTACTAGCAAGCTGGAAAGGGGACAGCAGTGAAGATGCGAAGGGTGCAATGCAGACAGGATGACCTAAGCAGAATAACTGAGTAGTTTTGAATAGTTGTGGGTAAAAAAACAGAAAAGAATTAAAAGCTGGAATGGAAAAAGTATCTATCCACAGCATAAAGTAGTATTTTTTATTGCTTTGAGTTCACCCAATAATCTTCTCCCAGAGTCTAAGTTCCTTAGCTGTTTTGGGTATTAAAAAACATGTGTTCCCTTCCCTCTTAAGTGTCACTCTGCACCCTGTCCGCATCCTGTAACATTCTGGTCCCACTTCTGCTGGTGAGGAACACCTCACTTTACAGAGTTTGCAACTAGGAGACTTACTTCCCAAGCAGCCATTAGACTTCCTATGTCCCTCCTTTACAGTTACGCAAAAAAACTTCAGAGACTTGAAGGACCTGCAGGAGTGACGCAGGGGATGTGTGGCCATTTCAACAGCATCACAGTGTGGGGGGCTTTGCCACCACCTGCACTTAATTTCCACCCTTCTCCCACAGTGCAGTGCACGGCTCTGCCCCCACCATGCCACAGACACTACTACGTGGACAGAGGCTGGGGCGTCAACTTGGGCTCGGTCATCGTGTACTGGTGTGAGGAGGGCTATCAGCTGGAGGGCAGCGAGAGGCTGTCCTGCCTCCGCTGGGAGAGCACCTTGTCCTGGAGCCACCCCACGCCCCACTGCGAGGGTAAGGAGCCCGCCAGCAAAGCCAGCCCTGGCAGTGCTGGCTGGCGTCGCAGAGCCCCTCTGCTCTCTTGTAGGGTTTCCGCTGGGTGCATGGGACCACCATCCATTCGCTAACCAGTGGTCCTCACCAAACTCAGGCAGTGGGACCCATAAAACTGAGTCCCAGCTGCCCTGAGAGGGGACAGCAGAGGTCCAGCTCCACCCAGTTGGTGGTCATCAGCACCAGTGAAACGCAATGTTTTCAGTGGGGTGCTTGCAGGAGCACTTAATGAGCTGCATAAGCCAGTGAAATGCCATGACCTAGCTGTCCCCCAAGCCCCCAGCTGGGCGCACACAGCTGATGCCTCAGGGGCTCTTACACCTCATGGGTGGGAAGCCAGCTGGGGAGATGCAAGGAAACCCTCCTCAGGGGATGCAGGGTGTTTCTGTCAGACTGACACCCTTCAGGGATGCTAGAGAGGGTCCTAAGGCAAAGGGAGCATCGCAGCATTTTGTATCTTCTTGCCTCGTGACGCTTTCTGCCAGAATCTGATCTACCACCAGCAGTCACCACAAAGAGCTCACTGATGTGCCTGCCTCCAGGCTCTGTCCCAGCAGAGTGAACGCAGGGAGGCTCTCTGTTTTCCTACATCACTGTCTGTCCCACGCAGAGCAGCTGTTACACCTTAGCTAAAAAAGTCCACTTGGTTGCCAATGGGGTGCATTCACCAGGAGTTGGTTCAGTGGGTAACCACAGAATCACAGGAGATCCTGAGTTGGAAGGGACCCACAAGGATCATTAAGTCCAACTCCTGGCTCCACACAGGACCACCCAAAAACCAAACCATATGTCTGAGAGCGTTGTCCAAACGCTTCTTGAACTCCAGCAGGCTCGGTGCCGTGACCACTTCCCTGGGGAGCCTGTTCCAGTGCCCAACCACCCTCTCGGTGAAGAACCTTTTCCTAACACTGTCTGAACCTCCCCTGTCGCAGCTCCATGCCGCTCCCTTGGGTCCTGTCGCTGTCACCAGAGAGCAGAGCAGAGATCAGCCCTGCCCCTCCGCTCCCCTCGTGAGGAAGCTGCAGGCCGCCATGAGGCCTCCCCTCAGTCTCCTCTTCTCTGGGCTGAACAAACCAAGTGACCTCATAAGAGCTGCTCCTCATAAGACATACTCTCTAGTCCTTTCACCATCTTTGCTGCCCTCCTTTGGACACATTCTAATAGTTTTATATTCTTATATTGTAGAGCCCAAAACTGCACTCAGTACTCAAGGTGAGGCTGCAACAATGCTGAGTACAGTGGGACAATCATTTCCCTCAACCAGTTACCTATACTGTGCTTAATGCACCCCAAGTTGGCCCTTCTGGCCACCATGGCACACTGGTGACTCATACCGAGCTTATTATCAGCCAAAATCCCTAGATCCCCCTCTGCATGGCTGCACTCCACCCACGTGTCCCCCGTCTATACGTACATCCAGGATCACACCATCTCAGGTGCAGAATCTGGCCTCTGTTCTTGTTAATTTTCACATGGTTGGTGATTGCCCAGCATTCTGATCTACCAAGATCTCTCTACAAGGCCTCTCTACCCTCAAGGAAATCAACGGCTCCTACTAATTCACTATCGTCCACAAACTTAGTGTGCGCTCAACTCCTGCGTCCAGGTCATTAACCAGGTGTTATCGCACTCCCAGTAGCAGCTACAGAAGTCACCAAGCTTGGTCAAAACTGGTACCAGCTGAAATTCAGCTCTGGGTGCCAGGCACAGGGTCTCCAAGTCACAGCCAAAACCTTTCAGCAGGAAGAAAGCTGAACTTTGTAAAAACCCAACACGTGCTGTTTATAAAAGCACATGCCAAGTAAGTGCCACATGCAAGTAGCCTTAATTTTTTTTCTGTTATGAGCTCATCAAGAACTAACGGCTTAATGCCGAAAGGACAAAGTCTATTGCTTTAAAAGCTTTCTCTCACACACTGTGAATTGTGTGCATACATAAAATAATTTCAAGAAAATTGCCCTCAAGAAAGTTATTTATTTTTGCAGCAACAAGCAAAAACACAGAAGTTCTAAACACCATATAGCTACACATGAGCTATATTGCTCATGCTGGCCAATGGGAATTAAAGACCCAGGGGCCCTTTCAAAAGCCATCTACAAGCAAACCTGTGGTGCAACAGCTGGCTAAAAAAAGTTTTAAATGGAAAAGGTCTGAGAGCTTTTGCTGCTTTTCTTTTACTTGCTCAAGACAAGCAAATCCATTTTAAAAAGGTAACATCTCATGAAAGTCAAATTAGAAACACAATCTTCAACCGCAGAACATCCCAGTAGGTCCTGTGCTGGGACGCTTCAGCTCAGCCCCTAAAACACCCCAGGTAGCTTGCTCTTTAAATACAAACACAAATAAAGCAATTCACCATCAGTTCAGAGCTGTAAAATTTGGTGATAGTCAGTGGGTGTTTTCCGTTCATAAAGGCAATCATAGCAAAATAAAACTAACAAACTTTGCTGCCATAGTTTACAGGTAGTCCTGTGGTAAACCGTTCATTAGCAAACCTTATCTTCCCAGCTCTAAACAGGTGCTGCAGTTTGTACAATGCCTAATGCAGAAACATCTTCAGTGAGCCAAAAAAACCCCAACCCCACAGCTTTAAATCACACTTCAAGTTCCCAAAAAGTTTTTAAAACAGTTTCAAGGAAAAAAATCTCATGCACTTCACATTTCTCTTTGAAACAAAAAGCAAATCTCTGTACTTTCAGGAGTCTTAGTTTGGTTATTTTGTAAGTCACAAGGCTGAAGTTTTTTTTGAATCTGCATATTTTATGACTTTGAAAACCTAAACACAACACTTTTGCTGATACTAGGGAGCCATGTCCCTAACTTCAGACATCTACAATGCAGACATTGCTTAGTTTCCCTTTGCAGCTTGATCACAACGTAATTCACCTGAGCTTTTCAGACATAAGCCTTACGGCAGGCAGTGATCAGACACCGTCCACCTGTCTGAGAAAATTCTGCAGGCAGTGGATACTACGTCCACTGAAGCTGCCAATTCATTCTTAAAAGAAAAGCCACCTCACGAGCCCATTTTTCTTTCAAATACCTGTGCTTTCTTAACGCATTTTAATTTTTTCTCCCCCCCCCCCCCCCCCCCGCCACCACCGCACAACAACAAACTCTTGAGCACAAAAAANAGAAATATGCATTCCAGATAAAAAACAATAGTTAGCATCTTTTTTTTGTGTGGTTTTTTTTTTGTTAAATTGGAGCTTAAGTCAGGCGAACTTTGTGCTTCACGTAAGACACATCGGAAGTGTTGCTTTCTGTCACATAATTATTTTATTTAATTCGAATTAGCTGAAGAAAATGTTAGTTTTAATACCTTTTTTTTTTTCAGAAACCTTTTGTTTATTGAACTGGTGCGGTGCCACCGCATTCGCC
>VXAL01018772.1:83248-119482 GCA_013399475.1 Chauna torquata
GCGATAACCCGTTCCGAAAGCAAGCCTTTTACGGTGTTCCTGCAATCAGTGCTCCTACGGGCTCTTACCCACTTCCTTGCCTGTTCAGATAAAACGGCTGTTACCGAAAGCTGCACCCGGGGCCTAACTTCGGGCTGCCAGGGGCCCGCCCGCATCTTTAACACGCGGGGAAGAAGCCCCCGGGGCCTGCCCGGGCTGCTTTCCCCAGGCGCGGCTCCGCGGCTCGCCGAGGGCCGGCACCAGCGCGGCCCCGAGGCGGAGAGCGGCCGGTGCTGCCACCTGCCGAGCAGCGGCACCGGCACCCGGCCCGCCTCGCCCGGCTGCGGCCCTAGGGCCGAGAGGGAGCTGCCGGCGGTGAGGAAGACGGGTCCCGGCGGGAAGGGTGCCATCCAGCGATGGCGGAGGCCTTCTGGAAGGAAACCCGAGGCACAGACGAAGCTGTTGGTTTGCCAAATTCAGCGTAACAGCACCCGCAGAGCCCAGGGTGAGGGGGCGGGGAGCTGGAGCATCCTTCTCCGGGAAGGACTGGGAGAGAAGTTGCGCTGGGGCCCAGGGCTGGGCGAGCGGAGGCAGCACCAGCCAGGACCACGCTCGCAGAGCAGCATCTCTGCAGCAGCACTTCCCCACCTTCCGCACATACGGGCCGGTAGGACCTCTTTGGCTTTGCGAGTGCTGGTGTCCGGGGCAAGGGATCACAGCAAAAAGGAGCACACGGCAGCCGACTGAGGATGCAGCTTTAACTTAGAGCCGAATCCCTTGCTGTCAGAAGTCCACAATGACAATAAAACCCTACAAGCGATAACATGCCAGTGCCTGAGCAGGCACCATCCACAGCCCTCCTCCTGCCTGCTCTTCCCCAGGCTGGCCAGGGGTCCTGGTCCAGCCTCACCAGCACCCCGTTTCTGCAGGGCTGAAATAGCTGTGACGCTTTCCTCTGGGAGTGGAGGGAGGGGGTAAAAAACACCAGATGGCAACCTTGGCTTGTGAAACAGACTTGCCAAGTCTTTCTGGAGAGGTAAATGAAAACAGGCAGCTGCAAAGAAAGCAGCTGTGTGTGTATCTCTCTCTCTCCACCTTGCAGGCAGCAGCTTGGGAGGAAATTCGGAGGATGGAAATGTGACCCCTCAGCAGCAGAGAGGGGGAGGAAGGCTTTTGGGAGGCTGAAGCACAGCCACCGGCGCGATTACCACCTCTCAGCCATCTCCAGCTCTGTGTTCCCAGGGGCATTCGTAGGCTGCAATAACCTGGCTTTCCAAAGGTACTGCGCAGCCCCACACGGACACTGCCCCGTGGCACCTTGTGCCGTACCAGACTAGCTGGAGGCAGGAGCTGCCAGAGTTAAAAGCGCACATCACTTGGGCATTCAATCCCCTACCCATTTGATCCACAGTCCTGTTGGAACGGACCTCATAATGCCCTGCAGGACGCCCTCCTTCCCCGAGCCCACTCCCCGCTAATGCAGGGCATTGCAGCTTGCGTGAGATGCCTCCGCCCAGCTTGGGTGGGCTGCGGGCTCCTGTGGGTGCTGCAGCCCCTCTCACTGCTCTCTCTCCCTCTTGCCTTTTTGCCAGGAGCTCAGAAAACCTGCCAAAGCTGCCCATGCAGAGCTCACGCCCCGGAGTGCGGCTCTTGCCCCAGCTGGCATCACAGCCCCGTGCAGTGCCCTGCAGCCTGCTGCTGCCTGCAGGGCCCAGCCGCACTGACCTTCCCCGGGGCCTGCCCACCGTCTGCTACAGAAGCTATGAACAACACAAGCTCTTGAACAAGTTTGGGAGGCCAGTTTGAAAATTTAAGCTGTCGTTCAAATCCCCACTCCTTTTCTTTCCCCCTCTTTTTTTTTTTGTACATCAATTCCTTGAAACTCCACAGAGCTCAGGAAAGGATTTCACAAGAGCCAATTACTGCACCTGGGTTTTCAAATGGAGAAAATTGGACACTTCATGTTGAAAGGCTTTTTTGATACAATCCTTTTATTCCCCTCCCCCGCCCCATGTGTCCAGAAGTGCACACTTCAAACAAATGTCTAGGTTACCACCTTCTTAATTGATCATTTGGGTGGAATGCATGAAGCTGAGTTGGAACAGCCTCAGTTGAAGTTATAGGCTAAGTATGTACAGACTTTCAGGTTTAAACACAAGAGCCTGATTTTCTGTTTAGGGCTCTTTTAAAGGCTGAAAGTGAACACTGCCAGTTACCAGAACAAGGAATCTATGTCATTAGATAGTTGGAAGCATTTGCAATTCATTGCACTTGAATGTAGGCTGAGATTTAAAGTTTTTCTTGTTGTTCAGAATTTGCAACATCCTCCCATCTCTATAGTCAATCTTGGACTTGCAAGATGCAATGACAAGTGTGTAAAGATAACCAGTCAAGAGGAAAACATGAATTTATCTTTAATACAAAAGACCTAGCACATTTAAAAAAACATGGGTTTTTTCATCCCTTTTCTCCTGCATTAGAAATTCACATCGCATGTATCAGGACCAACAGCAGTGCCTGAAGAGCTAGCATAAGTGCCATAATTTACATTCAGAAGGCAACAACACCCATATTTCTGTCCAGTATTTCCTGGGTGGAAAGGTAGGGGCACATCCCAGGCACCACACAGGGAGCCTGGCCAGCATCTTCAGGAAAGACCTCGGCATAAGTAACACACCCAACACATGCTGGGTACACAGGGCTTGAGGAACATGGCATCACAAGCGCACAGGGATGCTCTTTGTATCTCAGGAGCCACTACTGCATTAGTCAAGAGCTGCTGGCAGCCCCAGAGCTGCTGGATGCACAGGGCAGGGAATAAGAATGAGCACCCAGAACACGAACCACCAGCATCACCCACCAGCCAGCACTCAAGGATGCAAACTGTGATACTCAAACTGTCCTGCTAAAAGGCTGGGAGTTGTAGGCTGCCAACTTGGTTTCCATCAACTTTTGCGTTACATTTGATTAAGGCTTCTTTCCTTGAAAAGATGCAAGGTAGCACATTTTTGTGATAAAGGCAAGACCTACTAGTGGACATCCCTGGAAACACTGCTGCTTCTCCCTGGAAAGATGGCTAGGGACACTTCTTCTATTTCTAGTAATAATGGAGGAGTCTCTCCCCATTCCACCTTCTGTGTCTTCTTTTCACATCAGCAAGCAACAGAAAGGCTGGTTTGGGGGCTGGCCGCTGGCAGGGGAGGCAGCAGGTGTTAAAGCTTTTACAATCCCTTTCAAAAGAGGGTGACACCTGCAGTGGCCACTTAGAGCAACCAAAGCCTTTCATTCCCATAAAACAGCCAAAGCTGCAGAAAGGACAGGAAAAACAAGACTTGCCCCATGTTTCCCTTCGGCTCACGTCCTAAACCTTACCTTTTTCTCCTCCCTGTTTTTCCAGCCGAGCCTAAGCACAGCCCTGCGGGGCCTGGCAGACTGCAGAGACCCCAGGAGACCCCAGTAAGCATCAGACCTGCCCAGTGCTCCCAGCATGGCCCCAAAGTATTTCCCAGCAGAGGAATTCCTGCCCCGTAAAGAGAAATCTCTGACCTGCTTGCTGCGGTAATGCAGCTACAGGAGGGGCATCGCTCTGCTTCATGGCATGCTGCTCGCCAGTCAGCTCCCGGAGGCTTGTGAGACTGCACGGAGCTCTTTGCAGAAAAGGTACTCGCTCTTCAGACGACAGCAGTGACTGTGGACATGGTGCTAAGGGTGTTTTGGCCTCTCATGAGCCTCCAGGAGGTGAGATATTCACTGAAATATATTTTTGGGGCAGGGAGATTCAGCACAGGATCTGCCCTGGGAACAGTACTGCCCAATTTCTTGCTTGTGTAGAAAGGGAGATAAAACCAAAAAAAAAAAAAAAGGGAAACAGAAGAAAGTAATGAGATTTTTCATATCTGTTCCTCCTTTTCCTCTCCCCTATCATGCTTTAAGGACAAATTTAAAATTCATTACAATTTCCTTTCTCTCCAACAAGATTTTTGTGCAAAAAAAAATACAGTTGGGACACATTCAGAGTTCACTTTTCCTTGGATCCAAGCAAGGCTTTACAAACAAAAGTGGGATTTTTTTTTTTCCTGCTAGAGATTGACACCTGCTTTCACTGCAAACTGCAATGACGCACATTTTAGATATAAAATCTTTTGCCAAACATGTCCAGAAAGATGCTGATTTTGAAGTGTCATAACAAAAAGTTAGCATTTTCAATAAAAAAGTGACACAGGAGTTTTTCATACTGAGAAAAATGTCAGCTTGAAACAAGCATTTTATATGACTGATATTTTAAAAAAATTATTTACCTGACAAAACCGAAAAGTTTCCTTGGGGGTAACGTTTCCCTGACTTTGTTTTTGTGCATGTGTGCGCGTGTGTGTGTGTGAAAAGTTGATATTTCTGCCACAAAAAAATTGATCCCAAGACTGTGGCAGTCTTAGCTCTAACAGCAGATCCTCCAGCGGGGAGGAACGTACAGGCCTTCCTCGAAATTTATCTCAAATTGGCAGGGGACCAAAACCAATGGAAGACAGATGGGTTAAGGGCAGGAAGCCCAGCTCTACCACAAGTTTCCCTATCAGTCACTTAATCTTTACCTCAGTTCCTTCTCACCTTGCACCAGCACAGCAAAGAGCTGTGTTAAGGTTTTGAAGAGCCATGATCAGCTTCGCCCCAGGAAGGCACCATCAGCAAGGCAACAGGAATCACCATTTGCTTTTACTTGCCAAAAGAGGAAGAAGGAAGGTAGCTATGGAGGAGCTTCAAGTAATTTGTGAACTGAAGGAAAAAAACCCTCACAAGCCTGTAATCCCACACATTCTCACCACATTTTGGTGATTCCCTTTGGAGCCACCATCAATCTCACCCTTCTTCACTAGGGCAGCACATGTGGGGCTGCCCTTCCCACCACTTCCCCCCTGCAGAGCAAAAGAGAAACTCCAGCTTTCTCCACACTAGGGAACAGGGTTTCCAGCTGTCCCAGATCCTGGCCTCCCTACAGGGAAGCTGAAGCTCCAAGAGGTTTAGTTGTAATATCTGTAAATTTTCATGCAGTCTCAAATGCAATATCCAATTATTTAAATTATATTCATGCAATATCCAATGCAAAGGTGGGCCCTGGAACTGGAGGAAACCATCTAAAGAGGGATGGAGATGGCTGCAAGGTAGTCTCATTGCTGATTTCTGTCCCAAGTAAACCCCACAGTCAGTTGCTCTCAGCTTAGTGCCTGAGCAGAGAATGCATCCTCAGTTTTTAGAACAGGATATTAAGCTTGAGACTCTATGTTATGAAACCTCAGCCTGCACGCTTATTTAGAAATAGATAAACAAGTTTGGGTAACAACTTTAAAGTCCTCAAATAAGCTCAGTGTATCAGCCTTCTGTGGACTGACAGCATTGTCAGAAGAGGTTTCAGACCCTCTCCAAAAATCTGGGCAAGGTTAATGCTGGGACCTGAAATATTCAAATGTTAAAGCTATGAAATCCCAAGAAGCATTCATTGTGATCCTGAAAAGAATAGTGACCCTCTGCCAGTACAAGCTTTCTCGACCACCATTTTAAGTGTCATTATCTGGTAGGAAGAGGAGAGAGCAGAGCAAGTGCCTCCCAGGCATCGCTGGAAGGGAAAGGGATTTGTCAAATTTCTAAGTCTGAGGACTGGAGGGAAGAAACAGTAATCTAGCAAGATTTCTGAGGAGAAAGCAACCGTAGCTGTGCAATGACTGCATCCTACTTGAAAGACCACACCTCATTTGTGTTCCAGGAGATGGACTCGTGGAGCACCAGAGGTCAGGCAGATCACCTCCCATGGGTGGTTTAGATCAACAAGTTTTCTGTGCTGTTTTCCTCCACAGTGACAACACCTCTGTTCAGATGACTTACCACACCTGGTATCACTGCATCAGCTCCACCCTAAACCAGTGCATTTTCATCAACAAAGCCAGTAAGAGATCTGTGATCCGTTGCTGCCAGGATCACTCAGCTGACCTTGAACCTCCACTGTACTTAAGTTTGGACTTCTTGCATCCACAAGTGGCTCTAGCTCCCTGTACTTGCATGGCAAGAACTTCATTTGGTCATTTCTATCTCAGGAGCCTTCACTTTACCACACAAACCTAACAGCAGTAAGCCTAGGGCAGAGGCAAACCCCACAAGGAAGGGAAGATGAAGAGGAAGATCTTGCTCATATACAGTGGTCTCATGTAGATCAAAGGTTATGCCATTTCTTACACTACATCCCAAAGCTATGATGATACTTCATCTTTTTCCTCTTTAGGAGCTTTGTTTACAGCAAAAGCCATAAATAGAAGAGGATCTGAGAGCTGTTTCCCATCAGTGGAATGTTCCAAAGTAGGAAAAAGAGGTGCTGGGATCTGGGAGGACAGGAAAGAACACCAGCTTAAAGTTACTACGTGCATATTCAACATGAATATTTGATAACAAATCAGTGAAGTGGAAAGCATTTCTATAGCCAGCCACACAGCCACATAGCGCTGGAAGATGTAAGGCGACAACTGTTCTTAACAGACATGCATTTATGGCAAGCAGTATATCATCTCTGCTTTGCGTGCACTGAAAATTTGCGTCTGCTAGAGTTCATTCCCCTCAAGAAGTTGGGAGAACCTATGACCCCCTCAGGTAGGACTGGTGACAGCTCCAGTCCACTAACCCCTGAAGCACTGTGCCGCCTCTCAGTGCTTGACGCACCTCAGTTCTGAGCAGTAAGGGTTATTATTCCAGCAGTACAGCTTTCCCCAGAGGGATTAGTCCCAGGCAATACAGTACCCACAACTCAGTGGATTTCCATGTGCTGCAGACCAACAAGAAACCTAAGCTCCTTTGCGATTTACAGCAATTTCCACATATCCTGAGGAGGGGAACAAACAAGAAGAACCAGGTAACTGTGCTATGATCTTTTCAAGTGTGTTTTTTTAAGCTCTTTTGCAAGGGTGAGGGAGGAAATTGGTGCATGTCTTCCCCCACCACCCCAGAGAGAAATGTGTTCAAGCCAAAGAAGTCTCCGCAGCAGCATGGCCAGCTCTACAGAACTACAAATCACTACGATTAAACAAGCATCTCAGATAAAAGGTTTTTGCAGCATGGACTCTACGACGGGGGAAGGGAAGACAAAAATGAAGAGTTTAAGAACTAGAACACAAACCACTCAGCTTCATGATTTAAAACTGTCATGGAAATTGGCAATGGTGTTTTAAGTATGATTACAGCACCCTGTTGGGACATTGCATTGTTAAGGCCATGCCTGCTCACACTTGATGGGCAAGGAAGAAATGGAAGTTATAGATGGAATTAACGCAAGGGCTTTTCACCTTACCTAGGAGGTGACATTATACTCCTCACTGCAACTCCAGAGCAATGCAATTTCCTTATTAGATTAAAAAAGGGAGCTATGAACCCTTAGTATCAGCCCAGCACTGTTGACCTCAGAATTACTATACTTGAAAAGAGAATTCTTTAAAAATGCAGCAAAACTTCTGGTACCAACACATTCACAGCTAACAACTCCCTGCCTTTCCTCAAGCCACATTCATACTAGTTTTGAAGGAGTTTGATCCATCCTCTTTCTCCAACTTCATCTCCAACAGACACCATTTATCAAATGTGTTGCTAGTCCAGGGTCACCACCCTTTTAGGCAAGCACCTTTCTTGGCCTAATGCAAGGAAGAGCTGTACAGGTTCATAATATACATAACAAGAACAGACCATGGACTGAAATAACAACATGGACAAAGCAGGCACATGAACCTTCTCCTTTAGTCCCTGTACAGAATTTCTTGCAGTAGAAACAATCCATCAAAAACAAAATCCTTGGGAGAAACTAACAGAGCCCCAGACAGCTGAACAGAGTGAAATGCAAGGTAGCTTCGTGAGCTGGGGTGCAGGAAATTAGCATCAGATAGTAGATTAAAAATAGGCTAACAGAAGCACAAGCCACCAGACCATCCACCTGAACCCCGATCTATTTTAGTGTTACAACACTGGTGTTACCCAGCAAGAAGTCTTTCTTTTCAGGATGTGAAGAAGGAGCAGCACCAGAGAGAAAAGTCATTCTAGTTACGGAACTTTCCTTAAAGCTGAAAGTTTGTCAGCAGGCCAACCACAAGCTATCGTACAGCAGCAGGGAGTAAGCTCTCTCCTGAACAGCTGAAGCCTGCCTTCAGTGGTAACAGACCACAGGCACAGCTTTCCTTCGGCACATCCTAAACTGTGGCAAGGAGACAAATCAAGAAATGATGAAGGTACCAAGCTTCATGAACTGCTGTGTGAAATGGGAAGCAATTGCAGCTACTTTAGGAGGCTTGCTTATTTTCAGGGTCAGGAAGAGAACCCATCTGAAAAGAGGTATGTACTGGTAACGATGGGGGCAGGAAGCCCCCTGCATCTCCACCACCAGCTTCCGAAGCCGGTTCCCTGGGTCACCTGCCCTGCAGCCCAGGCCCTGGGCAGCAGCAGGCACTGCCATGGGAGGGAACGCTCCCAGCCCACAGCCGCTGCCAGAGCAGCGAGTGTCTCCTTCCGCTGAAAGCAGTTACAGTGGGGATTGTGTAGGGGCCGACCGGGTCACGAGAACTGTCTTTGTTTTGGGGCGTGTTGGCACGGACAGGGTGTAAGCATTCTTCCAAGTAACCAGGGCACAGGACTAATCTGCAGCAACAATGCCTGCCCAGAAAGAGTGCATTCAGTTCAGTTGGCAGACAGTAAATACAGCACCAAATAGCAACACAGGTAAGAGCAAAAGCAGGCAGCCACCAGCAAGCTGTTTCATAAAGCAGGATATTTTGAGTAACTTCATGCAGAGGCGACAGCTGACCCGAGGAGGCTGGTTTTGCCACCCCACCAACAGTTCAGGACCGCTCTCAGTCCCCATGCAGCTAGACGCCAGCCGCCCCATACCAGGTGCCTGCAGGTCAGAGGTGTGAATTCCCCTCCTCACCCCTGCCAACAGGCAACATTTTAGGAGGGCAGCCAGTCTAAACTAAAGCTCACATCAGGTGAGAAATCCTTCTGCACAGGCATTCCTAGTAGTTGCTCCCAGCCATCTCTCACAAGCTATGCAGTGAAGACTTCAACCCAGCACCTCAGTCACAAGGTTGCTGGTTTTAAATATCAAAACTGATCTCTGGCTGGAAGTTTAAGAGCTTGTTGGAGGCTTTCTGTATATGCTAGGAGCTCTTCATCCCCTGCTGCACAGTGAAAATACTTTACACTTTTTTTTAAAGCAAAGATGCTGAAGGAAACAAGTTTTAACTAGAATTCTCTTACCATGTGTTCAGACATTATTACATGCTATCTGTCCTAAGTGACATGGTATTGAACTGAGAAAGCATAAATGCAACTTTTTCATGCTTCAGATTTAAAAGGATGCCAATAAAGGTTAAAGACACACATCCTCCAGCTATTACCATGAGCAAAGACAACAAAATCCCTTTAAAAATTTAACATTTCTATGCTTTTCCCACCCTTTGATACAGAAGTCACCATGCAATGCGTTATTTCCATGAAAAAGTAGCTCCAATTTAGATGAAGAGGAGGAAGAAATCATGCAAGGACATATGGTTTTCCCAGATGCAGTTCTTCAAAATCCAAGTTTAAAAAAAGAAAAGCAAACACAAAGTCATCATCAAGTTTTCTGTTTTATTTAAGATTTTAGTTTTAATTCTGAAGAAAGAGGTACATTTCCTTGGTTTTAGTTTTAGCATCAGGTTATAACCATGTTTATTTATCTGTTTCTTTTTCCTGTCTTTTCAATACTGCACAAACGTCCAGAAACTACAGGGTTAAGTAAAAGCTGCAGGCAGAGGAGGTCAGAGGTTGCTCCTGATGGTGATCATGTGGCCCCAATGCAGTGCTATCCCAGAGTGCCCTAGTCAGGTGAATCTTTGTTTTTAAAAAAAAGAAAGAGAGACTGACAGAGGAGACAGAAAGAAGTAAATATCACTCGTGTTTCAGCTGCTTATAATATTATGTATACGCTAGGTATTAAATCTGTGAATACTTTTAAAACATTAAAGTTTACTTTAAATCTAAAGCCAAAATTAAAAAAAATCGTATTCTCCCCTCTTTAAACCACTCTTCAGCAACATGCCAGTTACTCATAGCTATAAGTGTTTTGTCTTTCAACACACTTCATGTCAAACCTCATACTGAGTGACACAATAAAGTCCCCTTTTCTGAAAAGAAAAAAAAAAGACGTAGCAGTTTCCCTGTGTAGTGCCACACTGAATGCAAAATAAATGCTAGGCCATTGCTTGCCGCACATGTTCAGTAACTTCACTTAAATTAAATACCTTTTTCATATTTCTGCATTTGATTCTGCATTGCATTTTTCCCCTATTGTAGATTGACACTTTTCCACTAGGCAGGAATACTCATGTGCAAAAGACCTAAGACAGTAATATTCTCCTTAAGCATTGAGACTGCATTTTGATTTCTCTCTCTCTTTTTTTCTTAAAATGTTTAGAAATTATTTCAAACAGTGTATTTCAAACACTGGCTCAGCAGAAACTTAGCGAAAAGATCCGGTCATGACCCTGTGATGGCATTGCATTTGGGGGGGAGGTTTGATCAGGAACTGGATTCTTCAGAAAGAAAGATATGACAGGGAACAGTAGGTGGGCATGGGGAGGAGTCAGGGTGGGACACTTCCTGCATTTCTAACGTTTTTTTCCTCCTTTCCTAATGACGATCCAGCGCTGAGCTCTGTAGTAGATCTGTGGGGGTTTTACTGGGAGGTCTGAAGGCTGTCTGAAAGCCTGGGGGTGGGGAATGGAAACTGGTGGGGTTTGAAGGAGGAGAATAGGGATTCCAACTGGCTCTGTGCAGAGGGATCTGTGTGCCGAAGGGGTTACTGTGGTGCGTCTGTGACGGCGCTGCACTGGGGCCGTCCACCTCTGTGAGGGCCTGAAGAGATTTTAGCCAATGTGGAGGATTGTCATCTTGAAGGGTGTCTAAACTGTTTCCTGTGGAGGCTGGGATACCTATGAAGAGAAGAAAAAATGGAATACAGGCAAGTCAGAGCGGAAGCAACAAGCTGAGCATGAAGGAGGTCAATTTAACCTAACATAAAGCAACAGTGAGAAAACGATTAGTTTGTACAGAGAATGCATTTTACATTATTAAATATAAGTTACCCTACCCACAAAACATTTAACATTTAAATCCAGACAGGAGAAAGCTCCCCCTCAGAGCACTTCTTTGTAAGATACACATTTTTCCATCAAGCATTCTGCACAAGGACTGCAACCCTGTTTCCATGACCTTACCACACCAAACCCTACGAGTACCCTGCATGCTTCGCTTCCTACTCTGCCTACTTGAATCATGCTTCAGCCTCTCTAACAGGGAAACACGACCAGACAGCCTTATAAAAGAGAGCTTTATAAACAAGTGGAGTACGTCCCTTTTTAAATAACATAGTCCAGTTACTGTCTTCAGTGCCTCAGGACCAGCGGCGCACAAACCGGACATGCCATCCTGCAGAAGGGACACCTAAGTTGACCCTATAGATAAGCACTGATCATCCTGACTGCGGGCAAAGGTCCCGGGCATGCACTGCAAAGGGTGAAGTGACACTTTATACCTAGTGGTTCCACAAAAGTTCCTGGACCCTTGACGTTTTGTGGATGGAAGCTGGAAGAGACCACCGCATACTGACTTTTTTTTTCCAGACGTAAATCAGTTTGTGCCAAATACCCATTGGATGGTTTGCCAGCAGAGCTGAAGGAGTGAGAAACGATTACCTGTGATGATTGCGGGGTCCATCCAGCTGCCAGGGCTGTCCCAATTCAGGCTGTCGGTGGTGGCAGTGTTGGACGTTGGTACACTGTGGTTGGCGTTGGAAGGGGAAGAAGCATTGGGCAGTCCACCAAAGTTGATGTTAATGTTCGGTAGAAGTGCCCTTAGCCCGTCCTGCCATTCCTTCATATTTAAACTCTCTACAGAACTGCTGTTGTCTGGGAGATTTACCAACAAAAAAAATGAAAGATAAAAAAAATAAAAAGCTGAAGTTAGAAACAGATGTCCTTCTTTGGTGGGGTATGGGATTTTGTTTTTACTTTTTAAGCTAAGCATTTAATACCTTCCCTGTCCAAAAATTAGGGTAAATGTTTATAAGGTTGATGAATTATCCAGAGGGACTGGCAGGTTTTAAACCAAGCGCAAGGGAGTGGGAGAAAGATTTAACTCCTCCCCCAGTTCATATTTCCCCATTTTTTCAGTTCAGAGACTTGAATAATCAAGGGCACAGTGGCTCCATTATTGATCAGGGAAAAGCTACTGGATCCTTTATGAGAGGACCTCTGGCACAAGCTAGATAACCAATTCATCTGCTTTATCGATGGGCAGCAGGCTTGAAAGGGTTGTTTTCTTTCAAATATATTAAAATGAAGAAAGGCTAGGTAGGGCTTTGCTACAGAAACCGAACATGATTACATCTTTTGAGGAACCAGGGAGGCATGGGAATATCACAGAAGTTTTTTGTTTTGCTATAGCTTGCTCTTTCACAGCCCTACAGATGTTGTTCTGAAGAAAACGGTAACTAGGTTCTCATGAAGCTGGAAGGAATGTGATTTCCTCTTGCAGTTGAAGAACAGTAGCAAAAATTCTTTAAAGACTTGTCAGAATAATTTCTGGCACAGCAACACCCTCAAACTTTGGTTAGAAGCAAACCAGCTGGATACCGCAACAGTCAAGTCTGAACTATTTGTCTAAATGTTTCAGGGCACGTACTGAAAAGGGACAACAGCACAACTTGGCTATTAGCACTACAGCAAATGATCCCCAAACGCAAGTGGTAAACCATGTTATCTAGAACAGACTCAGGTTCTATGAACTATCTCCTGCTTTAGGAATCCCAAAGCAAAAAAGAGGCAAAAGCATCCTAGTATTTATGAGCCAATAGAATCATAGAATATTCTGAGTTGGAAGGGACCCACAAGGATCTCCGAGTCCAACTCCTGCAATACTGCAAGTTAGTATTAAATACGGCTTTCTGTCAAATATATTTGAAAGGAGAGTGATGGGTAGTATGCTGGCACTACACCTTGACAAAAAATTAGAATACAACTTTTTTTTCCTCTGCCTGTCCTGGTTGAAAGAAAAACAATGTCAACCAGCAGTGCTACTGAGAGATATATACATAATACTGCTACTCCATCAACAATGGAAGAGATTTAAGTCTTCACAGAAAGTTAGAGGGTATCGCTAACTTGCAACTCTGTTTGGAGACTGAGGAAAGCAAACTGACTCGCTATCAAAACCTTCCTTGGCAATTCTTGTAAAGGGTAATGCTCAGAAAGAATTGATGTTTCTAGCAATCACCTTTTTGTAACAAAAAAGCAAATTCTTGAAATCCTGTGCTTTCATAATGAACTTTCCCTCCCAAGACTGGATTTTTTTTTTAATATATATAAATATAGATATATTTAGAATAAACTTAAGATGTTCTTTCTGCATACAATTATAGCAACTTCAATCACAACAGTAAGTCACTCTTCAGCCCATGCCACCAACTGAACTTCAAAATGAACTATGCTGATCTGCTACATCCACTTCACCTATGTCGGTTGTTGGAACAATGCAATACATTTATTTCTAACCCTTCACATGCCTAATACAGCCACTCCAGCACCAGCATCTGTGTGCATAAGTGTCCCCCTGTAGCAGGACAACAGCTGACATCTAGAACATCTGTAGCCAGACTGCTGCTGCGTGTGGAGCCTGGAGAGGGACAAAGCAGAAATGCAAAGTGTACTACAAACGTCATCCTTTTTGCCTGGACAGGTTTGTGGAGTACAATTTGACTGCTGACTGATGCTATCCCCACTCACTAGGCTAAGCAATCATTCTTCAGAGGTTAGCGCGCAAAGTATCTCAATGGGGAATAAAGAGAACTCAAGCACTGCAGTAAGCAAAGAAACAAGAGGTCAAAAATCATGGAGCAATAAAGCCCAAAGCCTGTCCGTTACTACAATGCACCATGTTGCATCCAGAGATTCAAATTTTAAGTGCTACAGGAGACAAAAACCAAAGCAGTAACAGAACTGCAGCTCTGCCTTAAGCAAGTAACTCAGACCAGTTTTTAGTAACCTCAGCACACAGATGCGAGAAAAGCAGTCTAGCATCCCAGCTTAGACTGTGTCTACACAACCATGTGCAGCAACAAGTGTGTTCAATGGTCTAAGTCATGTTGGATGAAAAGAGCAGACTTATCAGTGACTTGTTCTAAGCTCGTTTAGCATTGAGCCATAGCGCACACAGCTGGCTTTCATTTGTACTTTCATTTCTCCTACTGCAAATCAAATCTACTTCCTGTTCTCTCCAGAACTCCCACTTATTTCCTTGCAATACTAATGCTCACAGACAGATTTAAAGCATTTGTTGTAATTACTTTTTAATTCAGACCTATAAAAAAATTTTTTTAAATCTAGTTACAAGATCCTGAGGTTAAAAAAAAAATCAGAATTTAAAAAAAAATGTTAGCCAGAAATATCCTTGATAGATTTTTGCCCATAACCCTATCTGAGATAAGTTCCAAAATTCAGCTCTCAGAACAAAAATAGCCAACTCATCATCCCAAAAATAACTGACAGATTCCGCATGGCACAGCCTCAGTTTCCACTTTATTTTCTCATCACTGTTTCCAAAAGCTTGTGCAAAGAAATGCAGCTCAGTTTCAACACTTCTACTATGGGGCAAAAAGCATACACATGATGCTTACTAAGACCACACGTAAGCAAACATACCCAGAATAGCTGTGAGTTGGGGGATCTGCAAGCTCATGATGATCTTAATCACAGATGTTACTAACTCCCAACATGTCTTCAAAGCCCATGAGCAAGCAAACTACACACCTGCAACGTACACATGGACACATGCACACACTATGCTAAATAATGTCACTGAGAAAGTCTAATAAAGACAAAGCCAACAAGATGTCACAACTTATAAGTAACAGGATAGGGAAACGGAGTATGGCATTAGGCCACCTTGGACTAATATATAGATTGTTGTCATGTTATTCTTTGTATACAAAAAGACATAGTACAGGGTACATAAGAGTCCAGAAGGATAACAAGCATTTGAGATATGAGATTTTTCATGGAACCTCTTCAAGGAACAGAAAATGCTAGCACTTTTTCCATGAAGTGAAAATCTGTGAGGCAGGCACAGCGTACCATTGCTATTTACCTAACAGAACAAAAGACAGACAGACAAAGGAAGATTGTCCTTTCTTCTCAACTGTCAGTACAAAATCCACTTAGAATCACAGAAGGCAAAAGGTCAGTCCTAAAAGGATTCAACATCTATAAAACTCATTTGCTAGCAATAATGAAGTTTTATTTATTAAAATCTCATGCTCCTGGGTACAAGCAAATGACAAAATTCAAACAGATACAACTTTCCCAGATAGCTGCATTTCTGTGGCTAAAAAAAGGTAAGCTATGACAAAAAAAAATACTGCCCTCTGACACCAAAGAAAAACCAAGCAACACATTACTCAGGTGCCTTTAACAGTTTTCTAGCTTGGCAAATAAATGCACAGAGTTAAAAACAAACGAACAACCAAACATGACCGAACAAAGCTTCTCAGAGATTCTCAGCCTCTAAGGAGAAATGGAGCAACTACTCTTGTAATATGGGATTTGGTGAGAGGTTACATGCATTAAGGAGTTAGAGTAGATGGGATTAATAGAAATTGCAAGGCTCTACAGCACTTCCTGCACTACCCTCTGAATCCTCAGTTACTGGCTGTGACCAGGTAAAACACCCAGTTAGAAAGCATCCTGATGCAAACCAGTACATGAGCAATCTCTGTGCACCGTACAATAAGAATTGAAACAAATAGTTAAATCAACACATCTGTGCTGGAGTCTGACAAATTTTAAACAAGAGTCTAAGTGAAAATGCAAGTCGACCACAGCAGAAGTTACTTTCACCACCTTAAGAAAATAAGTCCCCTCAGCTAGTTCATTTTTTTTTGTTAACGAAGTTTATGCTTTACTATAAAGCTAGTACTGTATTTATAAACAACAAAAGGTTAGCTTCCAGTTCCTATAGATCTGCTAAAAAGAGGATTTTTTTTTTTTTTTAAAATCACATTTCTCAACTTTACTCCCTATTACCAAATAGGTTTAATTTTTGGCTAGCAGACTTCTCAGTTGGATACCACAACCTATGAACATGAGAACCAAGACACTACTCCTTCCTTCTCTCAAAGGGAGAAAATGCTATCTTGTTCAACAGCCTCATCCCAATTTAAAGCGTGATGTCCAATGACAGTGGGAAAACACAGAAAAGTCCAAATACAGTTCACAGCAATGAAAAGATTTTATACACCAAGATAAACCGGAAGCACATTAGGGCTCCCTCCCTTCCCATCCCCAAGCCTTGTCACTCAGACAAGAGGATAGCCTGGTGAAACTCCAATGAAAGCACCACTGTTTGCATGAAAAATGGGCTCGAATACAGTTCACTGATTGTATTCAGCTTCAGTCTTCTCTTGATGCGCATTTCATAATCCCATCTGGTCTAGTGGAAACTTGCGTTTCCAGAGGTGATTAGACCCCACAGTTCTGGCACTGAATTTTCTCATGTTTCTGATGTAGTATGCCAACATGAAATTAAAGCACTTGTACCTAAATTTATCAGTTAACAGCTATCAAACTGAGCAAACAAAGGGAAGAAAAATGCTTCATCACAGACATAACCTGTCCACCCATTATAAAGCAAAAGTACTTGAAGTTAATTTAAAACAGTATGACTGAGAAGCCTGATCTGCATAAAAACTGGTGATTTCATGAATTTTTTAATGAATTCACTGCCCCATCATGACATCCTACCAGACAGTCTGGTAGTGTTACTTCAGTATCTTTTATCTGCAATGCTTTGATATTCTTCCTTCAAATCAGGAAGAACAATGGGCATTTGGGGAAGAGAGGGTAAAGATGACAGCCAAGCAAAAAACCATGCTGTTCTGTTGTACATAATCACTACTTTAGAGGAGGTTTGCATAACCGTTAGTTGCACTGAGACAGGCTGTTTCATGACTTCATAAATTCTGACAGATGACACCACAGTAGAGGACCCAAAGGTGTTTCAAATTTGGGTACACCGCATTTGTGGTGTTGATGCGCTTGATCTTTTACATCAAGGGTAATGGGATAGTATGTCTCCCAGCTTATTTGGTGGGAGACAAGCCCACTGAAATAAATGTCCTACAAAGACTGGACCCTTTCAAATTATTGCCCTAATTCCAATATAAGACTACGATCAAATCTGTATCAAGATTCAAACACTACATTCTTAAATAACTAACAACAAAGACCACAAGACCATCACATTAAGTAAATGTAAAGCAAGCGTAGTTCTTTGCCCAAAATTATATTCCAAGCTAATACAAGAGCCTGATTGTACTACTTGCATAAAACTTAAATATCTTTATGCCAGGAGTCCAAACTGTTCTGAACCTGCTAAAAAGCAGATAGTCCTGCAAATCTAGGTCGCAATTATTTATTTTTTTTGAAGAACTCATCAGTATGCAACATGTGTGACCAAGGCATACAACAGTGCTACAGAAAAGCCTCAAATAAGCAAAAGAAATCCAGAGGAAAACCACTGTATGGGAGAAAAATAAACTTACTAGCAATGTCATGTAACTAACTGCACAAGTTAGCAACAAAACACATGCAGAGAGTATCAAGGGGCACTTAGTAATAGAATGGCTATTGCAATGACCTGACTGTAAAAAGACCCTTATGAAATCTTCAAGGACACTGTACAACAACAGTTTTGAAGCCTTGGCAAAACAACCAGAACAACAAAGTTGGGCGCAGGAAAGGAAAATACTAGTAATAAAAAAAGAAACAGGAAGGAAGACCAGAAAGAGTTCAGGAAGAGTTTTTCAACTTGATCAGAGCCAAGTGTGGCCACCTGCAAAGCACAGCCTTCGTAGTGACACCCCTATTTGTCCCAGCCTGTGCTCTGTGCTACCATTTTAACAGCTACCACAGGTAGCCTGTGTTTTCTGTGAAACAGCTGGTTAACCTGTTCTGAAGTGACAGGGGCTTCTTTATTTTGAAAAAGATGACCTTCCACTATTGGCACTTCTCTTTTGCAAAGAGCTGTCCAATATTTCATTCTGTAGGGGGAAGAGAAGGAGAGCATGTTTTGCTACATCCTAAAATGAAGTGATTCCCATCACAAATAAATTCAAAAACCTTTGATCCAAAGCCTCCACACTTAACCATCATCAAAACACTGATGATAAAACTACACCTGTGTCACTTTAATACAAATAAGCTTGTCTACTCAGGGAATTTTTTAAAACTGTAAAATCCCACTTAAACTGCTATGGCCTGAAGGATTTCACTCTCAGACTTCATTGATTCTGTATCTGTGATTTTTAGGAATTCTACACTGCTTAAGCCAAACGAAGCTGCACACAGATTCACAGAGGCATGAAAACATCACTGTCAAAATCAGACCGAATTTGTCCATTTAAACAGCAGCGCCGCTTATCAGGAATACAAGTAGCCACTTCATATAAAGGGAGATATCCCATGACAGGAGTACTAAAAGATAAAAAACTGTTTAAGGAAAACATGTAAAAGCCTCACAGACATTCTCTACACATGGGAAGCAACTTGGCAATCCAGGAAAACAGCTTTCTAAGTATCATTCCGCAGAGCAGATTTCAAATGAAAGTCATATGGTCATGAGCTCTAAAGAGCAATGGAAACATAGCAATACATATATATACACACACACAAAATTGTATTTGGTAATAAAGAGCACCACTCTGCCCTGAAATTTAAAGTAATGCAAGTAAAGCAGCTTTTATCTTGATTCCACATTGATTTCTATAGTTATATTAATTCCACATCTACACAATTTAAGAGACATCACGTAAACAAAAAAAAGCACTATTTTTCACTTTAAAAAAATTGAGTGCAATTTAACATGCCAGTAAACCAAACTATCAAGTTCAAGAGCAATATACTGAATTCTAAAGTACACACTTTGAAGGGGAAAAATAAGTTCTTCTAAATAATCTCTTTTTGCTGCAGGTCTGACAGCCTAACCTTTAAGCTTTCTGCGACTAAGTGACTATTAAGAGAAATATTCAATAGGAAGATTCATATTTACTTGTATGTACACTGTCAGAACTTATATTAGGTTTGAGAAAAGCAATTTTGTATTAGTATTCTGTCCTTGCGACTGACTTACACTTACCATGGCTCAAGAGACCAAATCTAATATATAATTATAGCAGCTGGCCACCTAATTTTAAGCTATAAGGAAATTTCAAATCAAGATTCTAGCTTGCTTTGAAAAACAGTTGACTTCAGATCAGATGTTTCCAGAGTATCCTGAAGTATTCCAGCATTTTTATTACTGACTTTTTCATTGTTTATTGCTAAAAGTATATAGCATTCCAGTCTAGGACCTCAATCAAATTGGGGTCTATTGTCCTACCTGCAAAAATGCCAACATATTCTGTAGTACTTCCACCTTAGTTAGTAAATATCCTTTTTCATGTGACCTAATTCCTCATCCAAAAATGGATTTCATAAGAACATATGGAAGTTCTCACTACTGATAACACTAAATCTTAATGTAAACCTAAACTTAGTTCACAAAGACATTAAGATACTGCAATGAAGAAGATAAACATCTGAATCCTATGTACAGGATAATTTGACTTAAAAGCCCAGAAAGACATGCAATTTCCATTCACCTGAGGAAAAAAATTAAGTATACCTGCTGCTTACTCTTAGTTCCTGCATCAGACTTCAATCTCACTAGGTTAGCCTAACTGTCAGTGAAAAAAGGCTTTGACCTCAAATGAATCATAGAATCATTTAGGTTGGAAAAGACCTCCAAGATCATCGAGTCCAACCATTAAGCTAGCACTGCCAAGTCTACCACTAAGCTATGCCCGTAAGCACCACATCTACGTGTCTTTTGAATACCTCCAGGGATGGTGACTCAACCACTTCCCTGGGCAGCCTGTTCCAATGCCTCACAACCCTTTCAGTGAAGAAATTTTTCCTAATATCCAACCTAAACCTCCCCTGGCACAACTTGAGGCCATTTCCTCTTGTCTTCTCCGTTGGCACTTAGGAGAAGAGACCGATCCCCCCCTCGCTGTAGCCTCCTCTAATGTAGTTGTAGAGAGCGATGAGGTCTCCCCGAGCCTCCTTTCCTCCAGGCTAAACAACCCCAGCTCCCTCAGCCGCTCCTCATAAGACTTGTTCTACAGACCCCTCACCAGCTTCACTGCCCTTCTTCAGGCACACTCCAGCACCTCAATGTCCTTCTTGTAGCGAGGGGCCCAAAACTGAACACAGCATTCGAGGTGTGGCCTCACCAGAGCCGAGTACAGGGGGACAATCCCTTTCCCTAGTCCCGCAGGCCACCCTATTGCTGATACAAGCCAGGATGCTGTTGGCCTTCTTGGCCACCTGAGCACATTGCTGGCTCATATTCAGCCGGCTATTGACCAGTACCCCCAGGTCCCTTTCTGCCAGGCAGCTTCCCAGCCACTCTTCCCCCAGCCTGTAGCATTGTGTGGGGTTGTTGTGCCCCAAGTGCAGGACCCAGCACTGGGCCTTGTGGAACCTCATACAGTTGGCCTCATCCCATCGGTCCAGCCTATCCAGACCCCTCTGTACAGCCTTCCTGCCCTCGAGCAGATCATCACTCCCACCCAACTTGGTGTCATCTGCAAACTTACTCTTACTGAGGGTGCGCTCGATCCCCTCGTCCAGATCATTGGTAAAGATATTGAAGAGAAATGGCCCCAGTACTGAGCCTGGGGGGACACCACTAGTGACCGACCTCCGGCTGGATTTAACTCCACTCACCATGACTCTTTGGGCCTGGCCACCCAGCCAGTTTTTAACCCAACGAAGCATATGCCTGTCTAAAATCCTTTACATGTACTTGTGGTGCATGCATATATAGGTATAAAAGCAGAACATATGGAATTTTCCCCATGGTCAATACAATAACTAGAACTGGTAAAGAAAACTCTGATCTTCAATGTTATATTGATAATTAGCAAGAGTCCACACAGTTAAAAATTCAGGATTCCAGGAATTCCCAACCAATTCTCTGACCAAGGCTGTGAGAACAGCATTAGTACAGTGAATGCATACACTAAGAAATCATAGACCTATTTTTAATTTTTCCATATATGTAACAAACAATTACAGCTGAGGTATATTTGTGGATACTTCATTCTGTGGGAAGATTAAGGTTCGAGAAATCTAAAAAGAAAAGCAAGCCTTCCATGGCAATAAATTCATTCCTATTACTAAATACTGCCTTCCAGAGATGACCCACTTCAAATATATACACACATATACACATAGGTGTAGTTTTTAAATTACTACCTTTGCAAACAAGCTGAAGTTCAACTCAGGTTGTGATGGGAAAGGAACCAAGAGATGACAAAGGAGGGAAAAAAACAGATTTCCTGCCCCCCCCCCCCCCCAAGAGAGATTAGGTATGATTTGGAAGAAAAAAAACTTTTCCTAAAGCTGTTCTTTTAATTGTTGTTGTTTCTTTAGGATATTTCACTTATATTCTTGCCCCATTACAATTTTCAAAAAAATTTATACTTGACCTTTCTCAGTGGTTATTCAAGTTGGTTTACTTAGAAATACATTTATGTAGAAAACTTATGAACCGTCTGTGCTTTTTGTTAAAACTGATCAGTCATAATAATTTGCAAAATTGACTTGATCCAGAAAGACCTGAAGCTCTGAGTCCATTTGCAAGATGTCGCCTCATTTAACACTGCTACTTGTTTGACACAGCTTTTATAACATTCGGTGAACCATTCTTAAAGAGTTTACAAGTTAAATGTTCTTGCTTTTATAACCAGTAAATTCAGTCTAACATCCCTAAAGTACAGCTGCCAGTGCTCATGCAGCTGAAGTTCCTTTGGTGAGACTGCTAGAGACATGGAACAGTCAGGAAAGGCTGACTTGAAACACCCTCCCTGTGTTTGTTTCTCCTGGTTCCTGCTGGAGAGTTACCTGAGAGCCGTCAGGACTGATGGGCTAGAGTGCAAATTAGGTGAGCCACTCGGGCCAATTTCAGCCAACATAGCATTTATTTCAAGTCTAGCTATGTTAACATGATTAGTCATTCCTCTGATGCATTGCAGCCAAGAGAAGTTGGAAGATTTTTATTTTTACATTGTCACATTTTTTTCAAAGAAAAATTAGACACTTAAAAATAGGCATCGTACTACTCAAAAAAAGCAGGATGCCTGTCTTTCACTGCCATCCCTAATAATCTTACAAATTTTTGAAAATCGTTAATTGTAAGAGCTTGAATCCAGCTCCCAGAGATAAGGGCATAGGTATTTATACATTAAGCTTTATTTGGAACAGTATCTCCTGTACAATAAAAATTCCATAGGGTTTTTAAAACAGTTGCAATATCAGCACCAAAAAGGCACTGGGGCAGGGGGGAGCTCAGATGAGACTTTAAAACAGATGGAGAGATAGCAAGACTTAAAGGACAGGTGCTGTGGATGTATTTCTCTCAGATTGCGACAAGATTATGTTGTTACAGAAGACAGGACTTACTAGTGAATGCATAAAGTACATGGGAGTTGATAAACAAGATAACAGAGGTATGATAAGGAATGTCCATAGCAGGTTTCAAACCATGTGATTTAAATTTAGACATTGATTTAATATTTTAAAAACAAATCAGAAATCCCACTTCCATATACTTTATTTTAAACCTCGAAGCATTAAAAATAGCACCTGCAGAGCAAGGGAAGCAAACAAGCCAAAAGTTTATTTTCAAAATTGAATTAATTTGTTACATATGGTGCTGAACATTTCACCCCTTTGCCAGTGAAATACAAAATTAGTTATGACTCGAAATAGAAGAAGAAAGAGCCAGAGCTTATTTACAAGCTCTGAATTTCAGGGGCAGGGAATGCACACAGGCACAAAGCACCTCCAAAAGAAGAGGGGGCAAAGGCCGAAGAAGCTCCATGACGAAGTCGGATACCTAGGGCAAAAGAACTGATGAGAAGAACAGAATATTCAACGACAAAGGTTACGACAAGAACAGCATCATCTTTGCTGAGAAACACAGAACACACAGGATGTCTGCAATGGTCAGTAAAAGCAATACTGGAAATAGATGAGGATCATTTCCAAACAGCGCTTTCTATATGACAATTTAAAAGCAGTGTTCAGTCCTTTATTTTCAAGTGAGCATTGATCTTGACATCAGTGTTAACACCGATTTCAGAGACCAGTTGCCCTGCACTCTAGAAAGATACAGGCATTCTGAGGTGTCAAACCTGGCACTTAAACTATTAGTTGCATCAGTTAAGACTTTCAACAGATTTGCTGTTTTTAATATTTGTACCTAATCAGATAAAGGCTTCAGCTACAGGCAGCCATAGATCTAATCAGGAGCACAGAAAAGATGACATTCAGCTGCAGTGCTTTGTACCCAGCTGCTGACAGAAAGCCAGATGTCAACAAAGACCATCAAGGGAGCAAGCAGTCTTCTTTAAAGGCTTAGAACAGAAAATTAATGGACTAATACATCTTACTGTTAGGTATAAGACCGTCTATACTTAAAACCGGCATTAAACCTTTCACGTATTGTCCGGTCAAGAGGAAGTGCGTAGCAAAATGCTCTTTCAACCACTGCAACCAAATAAAGGGAGGTAAAGCAGCACTGTTTAAGTTGCACTGACTGCTGCCTGGAGTATGGGTTAAATACATTCTGTAGGCAGCATTTTGAAATTGTTACAACATGCAGAATTCAACAGCCATACAACATAGGCCAGACTTTCAAAAAGGCATAGTAGCAAAAGCTAAAAAAAGCAAACAAAAAACCCAAATCCTGAAAAACTCCATATGAAATGTTTAGCCTGAAACTACAGAAAAGTGTCAGCAGCTGTGCCACAATTTCAGGTTTTTTTGGTTCTCTGCCTCTGTATTATAACAAAGAAAAACATGACTTGTTTTAAGTATTAAGAATCAACCCAGAGAGGAGACAAAGTCAAAAGAACACAGGACAAATAAATGTGTCCCAAATGGAAACGTGGTTACATTTTGAAGAAATACCAAGTCAAAGACTCTCAGTATTAAAGACAGAGCGTGCCAGTGCTAGTTCTGATCTCACCGTTCTCTGCAGTCTAAATCAAGACTTTAAAACAATAGTCATTGCCAACATATTTGAATCTTTCCTTCTTTCACTAAAATGTTGCCCAAAGTAGCATTAGACAAGAAAGGTTTTGACATTCAAGACAAGCTTAATAGCTGAGGGCACAGAAGTAGGAGAAGATGCAAACTAGTAAGCCATTCAAGTATGGAAGAGCTCAGGACTTAAATTATTGCAGACAGTCAGACCTTCTTAACATAGCCTTCATACTTTGCCTTCCATTTTGCCAGCTATCTTCCCAAAAATCCAAGCATAAGCAATACTCAAAAGCATGCATGCTAATCAGTCTTAAGGTACACAACACTAAAGACAGCACCCAAACTTAACAGTGGAACTGTCATTCCATTTATTGGCACAACCTTAAAAATGACGTAATTCCATCATTTAAGCTGTGCATATTAAAGAGATAATCTACATCAAAACAAAAAGGTGTTGACAGAACAAAATTCAGATTTATCAATTATTTCCACCTACAAATACTTGTGACATTCAAGCATCCCATTTTGAAATCTTAGGAACAGTTCACAGAAGTCTACTGCAATCTCCAAATCAATGGGCTTCACAGATAAAAATAACTTGAAGAATACTGCTGTAAAATCCATCAAGGACAACAGATAAAACTTTTCTTCTTCCCCTACCCTAAACAGGGTTCAATTCTTTATGCTTCCTATCTGTCTCTATACCCATTTGACTATTTCATCCATCTTAGATTTCTAATATATGCAGGAAGAATATACACACAATGTTCTGTAGCATTAGTCTTGGAAGAGTTAGAATTAAGCCATCTCATTGTTAGCGAATTGAGAAGTTCTTACAATTAAGTTTTCTCCTAATTTGGAATTAAATTCACAATAATTATGAAATTAATATATGAAATAACAGCCAGTGTTTCAAAATGTCAATTGCATCTTGCATAAAACTGACAGGAAAGGTGAGCTAATTTACAGCTTTCTTCTACTTTTAACTGCGTAAATTTGTTCTTATACTTTTTCTATGTAATAAAATCCATGTCTACCAGCTACCCAGTAAACTATATATCATTTTCCCCCAGTATTAGTATGTATGCATCTAATTTTATCATCATCTGTCTCAAAACACACTGAGACCTACTCTATTCTGTGACCCAATACTACACCTATGATTTTAGAATATAACACCAGGTAGGGTAGCAAAGATGACAGCATATTAGCTATCAAAGTACAAAGTTTCCCAATAGCCTAAAGTAATATTAAAAAAGGCACACATCCACTCACTGTGCTGTCGGGTGCATCTTTCCTTTGGCATTATCTGCAGAATAAAGGATAGCTACTCCCCACACAATCTAGGTTAACAAGGCTAACATTGCTTTTAGCAACAACCATCCTGTCCAGAAAGAAGTCACTGACATTTTCTCCTGAAGCATATTTACACTGTTGTAGTTACACAGTAAACCACCTAACCCATCCCATCCAAGCCTAAACTGCCCCTTACAACAAGACCATGTAACATCTACTACAGTTTACAAAATCATACTGGAGGGGCGGGGGGAGGGAAATTTAATTTGTCAGTCAGTCAAAGTTAATTTAAATAAAGACTGGGGACAAAGGTATGTCTGATGAGTTTCAAGTATATTGAAGCAAATTTCAAGTATAACCATAATTTTATTACAAAGTCAATCACGTCATGGTGTCATTTCACTAGAGACCACAAAATAACTTTAATAAGTATTACTTCTGAGAAATAGGCTACCAAATTCCACATAGAAATTATTTTTTACAGGAGAGCTTAAAAAAATTTAGGTAGTGCCTGTGTCCTTCCATTTAAATGTAGCATGTATCACAAAATAGCTCTGCTTGTAGCTGTGGAGTTAGAAATACAGCACAGCTCTGATTTGAGACTAGACAAAAGACAGCTTTAGAATATTATATTTAACATGTCAAACACAAGTACTTTGCATTCATGTGAATAATAGCGCCTACATAAAACAGAGGCAGCAGGAGTTCAGAAGATATTGTTTTTTCATACAAGCTTCAAAAACACAAATACACTTCAGTGAAATCAACTAAAGTTGGGATTTAGAAAGCCTAGCTTACTAACTTCAAAATGAGGTTTTAAAAGAGCTGAAGGGCTGCTTGTTTTCACATAAATCGAATAGAAAAGTTGAAAAGGGTTGGTTAAATATAGCAGGCAAACTAATCAGATGATGCACAGAATAAAGAAATGTTTGCTTTTTTTTTTTTAAAATGACTGGTCCAGTATCATCTACTTCAGGAATTTATGGTCCTGTAAAAAAAATTTGATGAGATCTTAGGAAACATGCAGCTTTGACAGCAGTTGAGAGTCTCTGTAAGAAAACAATTTGAAGGTTTTGTTTACACTCAGTTTCTTTTGCTGTTACATGTGAAACAGCTGAGTTGATGACATTTTCTAAAATACAGACTAAGAAAAAAAGCTAACGAGCTTCAGGTATACTGCAACCCATCCCTCCATACTGCTAAATGGCTATAATGATACACACAGCCTTTCTAGGTCAGCTAGAGTCTGTTATTAAACCACTAATAAAGTCATGTCTACATGGTTTCTTTACTCATACACCACTTTCTTCCCCCATTGCCTACCAGATAGCTGAATCTATAAATCAAGTAAGGAAACTAGGGAAGTCCTTTAATTACATGCCTGCTACTGATAGATTAAAAACAAGCATAAGGAACAGGTATTATTCTTTCAAAAAGCAATTTGTTGAGAAGCTTGTACACTAGATACAGATTTGAAAATGAATTCAACAAATGGGAAACTCAAGTCAACGCATCAAAAGAGACACGAGGGCACCTTCTGATTTTCACATTTGTACTTCTGAAGCAGTTGGAATCACTGCAGGAAACCCAAGGCACTAAATGCTATACAAATAGCACAACTCCATAAACTAGCAAGCAATACCAGACCTACGTGAGACTTCAGCTGATTTCTGACAACAGGAAAAGAAAAAGCAATAATCTGTGTTCACACAGATTACTCTTTTTTCAAGATACATCAGAACTGACATGTAGATCAGCTGAGAAGTGTTTGCACTTAGTGATAGCAGCAACTGGTGCTATCTTTTGTGAACCAGGCAACAGTGTTTTCTATAACAAGAGATTAAGACCAACTCAAAGGAACTTTCCATAGAGACTACAGCAGATGTTTGTTTTCTGTTCTTGGCACTATAACTGCCAAAATTATTTTGAGATTAATTGGTTCTAGCAGTTGTATACAAAAAAGGATACACTTAAGTATTATCTCTGTTGCCTTAAAACATATGGGGAAAGTGTATGACATGGGATGTGTGCATCAACCAGGAGCACACAACAGGCTCTTCAGGAGTAGTACCAAGGATCTACATGTCTTCTACAAACCAAGAAATCCACTTTCAAACTGCCAAAGGTAGTTAAAATAAGGCAATTTAAAGAATACTTCTGCAAACCTAGAATTAACCTGTACTGCAAACAGATGATTTTTCAACAATGAGGAATTTTTCCCACCCTCTTAGTCCACAAGACAGTATGTTACCAGCCCCTTGACTAGCAAGTTTCAGACTTCAGCAGTAAAGCGAAGACTTTGTCTTGCAATGTTCCTATAAGTTCTCTGTAGTTTAGGGGAAAATGAGCAACAATTTGCACTGCTACAGATGCTGCATTTTTGATTCCACATCAAAAACAACTTTTCCCCCCCCACATTTCAGTGTAACCAATATCAGTAATTTTTGTTTTAAAACTTTGTCACCGCCAGCATAAAGACTTTTGAACTACTTGCATTTGTCATCTGGACGAAATGGTTATACTATGATTCAGCTGAAGGACTTTGGAGCAGTACTGTAGCTTCAACAAGCCTCCGAAGACGACAAAGTATAGGTAAATAACAGCCAAAATTAGCTCTTGTACGAAAGCATCAAAACCAAAGTGACTTTTTCTAGGTCACTTTCTTTTAGTATAGCTACTACTTCTCAAAACCCACCAGAAGAAAGTAACATTGGCAACATCGAGCAGTTTTCTTCATCTCAAGGCTACAAAGAGCTTACGGAGTTTCTACCTGCAGTTCATTATAAATATATTCCCCCCCCTCCCGCCGTTAGGAAAGAGAACTTGTGTGGGCCAAGCTATATAGAAACTGTGGAAGGATTTCAAATTCTAGAAGTGAATTTTTAATCAAAACAATTACTGTTACAATTAGCTCTTTAGTTGTAATACTTGCTACAAGAGCCTATAAGCTCATTCAGGGCAGCCTGGAATGGCCTGACTGCACATGTATTTTCCTCCAACGTCACAACCCTTACAATCAGGATGAATCCTCTTACACACTTTGCAAGCATCCATTCAGTGAAAGATTAACATAATATTAAGGCCATCTGAAGTGCAGAAATGAACAGCACTGAATGCTTTATTATGCAGCCATTTGGTTATGCGCAAGAGGGAACAACCCCAGCCAAGACATCTGGCACAGATTACCATTGTTGCAATTTTTTGCACAGTTTTAGGAACTCTGGTCAGCACCTGCACGTCAACACGGAAGTCACAACACACTTTCAGGGCCTACCTTAACGAAAGCCAGTCTGGCAAGTCTGAAGAACCAAAATACCAATCTGTTTTGGCACAAAATTAAGCGGGCACACAATACTCCACCTTCCTTATAAAGCTCAATATTACAAGGCTAAACATCCAGATACATTTTTTTAAAAATGGAGAGGGACTATTTAAAATGATGTTCCTCCCTCTCTTCATAAGCTTAGTATGATAGTCAAGAGATATAGTTCTACCACTTGTAGCTGGCTATTCCCTTTTCCTGTCCTGACTCAGAGAAGCTGAAAGCACAAATTAAGACATGTTCATGGCTGTCCTGATTCACCTACCTGATATAGGGATCCCTCCCAGACCTGTGCTGTGTTGTGGTGGGAGATTCAAGTCCAAGAAATTACTATTTGAGGTGGGATTTGCTGTGTGGTTCAAGTGCATGATGCTATTGCGTGGGAAGGCCATCCAAGGATAGCGAGCTGCTTGGCCTGGAAAACTGAAGGAGTTGTAAACTGCTCGATGCTGTTGAAACTGTGGGAACCTCTGTGGCATGACTGGAAAGGTGCTACTGAGAGAGTTGGCATTTGCGGGTGCAGCAGGATGCAGAAATCCAGAGCCTGGCCCTTTGGCAGTTGTAGTGTGTGGGGTAGGGTTCTGAAGAGATGTGGGCGAGAGGGAAGGTTGGTCTTGGACTGACAGTTCCTTCTCAATCAGGTCTGCTAAGGCTTTGCGGGTGATGTCAAAGGGGTCAAACCCTAAGTCGTCCTCTTGCTGTTTGGAGGAGCCAAACCCAAAAGCCGCTTGCCAGTCTGTGGAGGAAGATACTGGTATAGTTTCTGTTGGAGAGGAATAGATTTAGAACAACAGTTAGTAAGTATTTGTCCATACAAAAATCTCAGCCTCAGCGTAATTTATGTTGCCAATTTTATCTTTCATGTAGTAGTACTTTACAAATTCCCCAAAGGCACCTTATTCATCAGCTTGAAATTCCATTTTCAGACCAGACTGTTATAGATTTCTACTTAAGCTGAAGCGGTAGAACTAGCAAATAGTAGTTTCACCATAGAATTGCTCTGACTGCATAAAAGCCTTTGTCAAGAAAGTATTTTTCAGTAGAAGCAGAGTAGAAAGAAACCAATAAACAGCAGAACATTCTTTACACCCATATTACTGGAGGGAAGTGTGACCAGAGCTTGAAGTTGTTATTCAGTTCAGTTTTTTTTTTTTAAAGTATTGATGCTGTGCTTCAACTGTGCTGTGCAAGAAACTGGGGGNAGTATTTCCTCTCAGATATTTCTGAGCAGTGGTTAAAAAAATACTGTCTGCTAATAAGAAAAAAAGCCAAATTCTTAAGTCTGTGCTGTGATTAAACAAAGGAAGTAAGGAACTGCACTATAAAGATATTGTTAAATATTCTTAAGCAGCATTACAAAAGATATATCAGTCTTCCCTGCATTTTCTATTAGCACTTCATTTCATTATACTGTTTATGTTTCTTAGTTCAGTTTCAGAGAATGCTGATCCTATTTTCACAGTATTTTTCCTTAAAACCACAGTGAAGAAAGCTGATGAGTACAAGGTAGTATCACTTAAAACATTAACTCCCTCTGCTGGTAGGGAAGCTGGACTGCTCCTTTAGGTAGTTAAGTTTAATATCCTCTCAGAAAACAAACCTATAATTCCATTTTCAGATTAAAAGTGTTGCTAGACAGACAATCTCTGTCCATCATATTCTTACTTTAACAGCAACCATATATTTTATATTAATTATGAAACAAGATCTCTGCCACCTGGAAGTTGCCTCCCACTGCTACTTAATCCTCACAAATCTGTTGCATATAGTACCTTAGCAGCAGGTAATTTTCTTGGTAATTTTCTTGGTAGTAAGTACTATTTACAAACAGGATTATGACATTCAAAAGGGAGATAAGCATTAAAAGATTAGCCACTAAGTAAAAAACTACTGTATCACATGTATCAAAGTATCATGACATTTATTTATTATCTAACTTGTTTCATTTAATTTTCTAACACATCTCTCAGGTTTCTGATTTGGGAACTTCAAAACAGTTAACCATTCCCAAGACTATATCAATACACCTAAAATGATGTTTCATTCATGTGAAGTGGTATTTTGTATCTTTCAGTTACTGCAATTAACAGTACTTTTATCTTTTCTGAATATATGTGATCTCACTTCAGAATGATTAGGCAGCCTAGATAACTATGCAGGATACTAAAGAAAATTTGGAATTCTACTGTACAGCTTCTGATGTTGGAATTACAGATTATAACAGACTATTACACCAACATAAACCTGTAGTGTTAAATATGTGTCACTCATCCTATTACTTAAGCAGGCACACGGCTAAGAAAAAAAAGTACTCTAATAATTTAGCCATGCAGTTGGAAACTGTAAAGTTTATTTTAGAAGAAATTCTTATGTCAGTGCAATTCATTTGTACTGTAGTAAAACACTTAAAACATTTGGGTGGGGGATGGGGGGGGCACGAAATAAAGCATATCCTAGAGTTTCTGGTACTACACTGTTTTAGGAATCAGTTGCAAAAACAAGCAATATACAGCAGTGTAAGCTGGGCACAGAGGTGTGCATACCTGATGTGAAGAGGCTCTGTGGTTCTGGTGCTGTAGGCCAATCATTTGAAGTCTGTGGAGAGCTGGGAAATGGAGGAAGCCCACTAGGGATGGGGTTAGGGTGCCGAAAGTTGTCAGAGAAGAGTGACTGTGATTCTGTTACAGCCCCTTCAAAAGGAGACCGTGCACTGTGATTAGATGAATTGATGGGTATGACTGGATTGGGTTTTGTTAAACCAGGCGGTGGTGAAGGTGTGTCACTGTTTGTTATCTACAGGCAAGGGAGGAAGAGAGACAATTAGGTCATGAGTGTTTATATATAAAATATTCTTCACTCACAGTTGAAAAAATCCTCAAAGCTTTTAGCTGCTTTTAGTTTAGTTAATATATAGCTCAGTACAAGGTTTAACATTAAATCAACTTAGCAGTAGCATTTTTTAGTTTTGTTTAAAATTATGCTACACTTCAGAAAGTATTTGCTTCTCAAACTGCAAGTTGCACCAAGCCAAACAAACTCAATTCCTATGTTCACAGCATTTATCTTTGTCTTACCTGCTGGGAGGTGTCACCATTTCCTATACTGAGGGAATCTGAAGGTTTGTCGATAGGGCTGCAAAAGTGGGAGGGGAAAAAGTCAGTAAGTCACTCAAGTATTTAATGTGAACATCAACATTTGGTTTTGTAGTGATAGAAAGGCCTTGAAATAAAAACAAACCAAAATTAAATTAGGGGAGTTAAGAAGGAAAAGAGTCCACTATTTATGAGACTTTTTTAATCATAAACATTCCAATCATTTGCCATATATTCTTTCTTCCCACCACTCTCCACTCTGCTTGTTGACTCCCCTGTTATGGAAGAAAAGGAAAGTTTTAAACATCTTCAGAGCAACTCTTTACCATCAAAAAAACCAGGACTCTTGTACTACAGCAGTATTCCATTTGTAGTCAGTTCCATCTATTCTACTACTGGAGAGAAACTTGGGAACAGATTTGTGTTCTAAATACCTAAGTTGTCAGTTCCCATATGAGTCCTAAATAAATCTGGGGAGAGAGAAAAATTAAATTGACTACTTAATCCTGGTGGCAAGTCAAGCTTCCTATCAGCCTCAAAGTTTTAACTAGCAGAAGGTAGTTCCAAAAGCGAGAAAACTGAGTTTTCCGATGAAAGAAGGGCAGAAATGCAGGAAAAGACAAAACAAAAAAACTGCCAATAAATGTAAAGAGAATAGAAGATAAAGTACAGCAGAAAACCACCTCAGAAAGCTATTTACTGGGAATTAACATGACTCAGCTAAAATGGCACATCTCAGGATTCAAGATTTGACAGGCACTTGTGAGCAGCCTTAATGATGCTAAATACCACACTAATGAAACAGCATTTGTTTAAGTTCAGATGAAATCTCTGCTTTACAACTTCAAGGTATTTTCATTTTATCTACCCATAAGAAGAAAAGAAGCATAAGCATCTGACTACACAGCCCCAAACACTGGTCCTACAGACAGGGACCAGAAGTAAGAACACGAATGTGATACAATTCAAGTTACAGCAAGATCTGTTAGTGTAAAATATATCTGTAATTATTTTAGCTGGGTGAAGACTTCAGATTCTAGTTACACTTTGCAGCAGCAAGAGGTATTTGAAAAAAGTGTAATACTGCATTGCATAAAGCCCCACAGCAAGGTCCAAAATTCAAAAAGTTTGCCCCCCTCCCCCCCATCATATTTGTTCTCCCCATCCCAGAATAACTAGTCTAAACCCAGCAGAATAAATTCTTCTCCATTCTAAAGAAACGGTATAAAAGTTATCCATCAATAAAAACAATTTTGGGGCAAAAGAACACTGCGTTGGTATTTCATAAAGATAACTGAAGGTCAAGTATTTATGATTACCAAAGAAAAATCAGAGGAATATATTTGCAAGCAAGCATTACTCCAGTAAAGATTTACAAGGATTCATTCAGTGGTTGAACAGCACGAAGAAAGTTCTCCCACTTGGAACAAACTCCCTTTTGTTAGTAATTTCTGAATACCTACAACACAAAAGTTTGCTTTAAACTCTTCACTAAATCATCCTGACTGTAGAGCTGATGTTCCAGGTAAATTCTCTCGCAAAGCCTTTGATAGAAAGTGACAACGCTGCAGCTTAAAGCTATGTGACAGACAACTTTTTATGGCAGTCTAAACACTGAAAGACAACATTATTGTATTATAGTTGAACCTGCTTAAGAAGCCTTTAATTGTAAGATATGCTTCCAGTCCTCAAGAATGAGCAAGATTTGTTATCCATTGGTCACAATGGTTTTTACCTATAGATAGTGCATTCTTTTCAGAAAAGATGAGGAGGAAGCTACATGTCACTACTGAGATGCAACCACAGGATCTCTGTCCACACCTCAGCCAAACTGGTACTAAAACAAGAATGTACCACTTTCAGCAGCACTCAGCATTAATGCATCAGCTCAATATTGGCTTAAAATGAAGATCGGCTACCGAATCAGCAACACCACTTCTTGAAATATTAATGTTCACCTTGTTATTTTCCCATCCAACCTCTGAATGGGCCCAACTAATATGATGTAAGGTGGTCCAATAAAAACAAAAACAGTATGACTGCAGACTACTATAGGAAGTAAATGCAAGTAATGGTTATGATGGGAGAAAACACCAATTTGATTCAAAGAGGGCACCAAAAGACGAAAGAAAAAAAATATTGGTTGGCAATGAAGAAGTTATTGCAAGCAGATGAATTACTTCCTCTGCCCAAAGAAGCCTTAGCTGAATCTGCTGCCCTGTTGTTCCTGTTACTGAGCGACAATCAGGGAACCCTCACCTCTGCAGTTGTGTTTTTGGAACACACCACAGTGAAGAGAAGACAAACTATTTAGCCCTAATATTCAGCTTCCTTCTCTCGAAGCTTTTTCAAGTGATAAGTCTCCTGACGTATAGCAACTGGCATGTTACTTTTGTGGAAGCTTTTGTATAGAAATGAAGTGCTCAGTTTTGTCTAGAACTCTGGCTCTCTACAGGCAGCTAATATAAGCTGCTGATGCCCCGATTACGCAGTTCCCCTCAGCCCTTACCTGTACCATCACTAACTTAAAGTTAGGGTTCTCTTGCACAGTATGCCAATCAATGTTTTTGACATGGGCTAGGCTAAGCTCAGCTTTTTGTGACCTGATCAGGATTTGAATCCAGCTCTCGAACCAGAGAGACTGGAGAATCATTCCCTCCACACCAATCAGTGAGAGAGAAAGTAAGCTATCTGAAGTATAAAAGGCAGCACAATTACCCGAAATCTGAGTCTGCACCATCTGGAGTCATGTGTTCTGGGTCTGTGCCATTTTCTAATATAGGAGGCGTTTTCCTGTGTTCCATTGTTAAGCCGTTGGCTGATTTACTTGAACTCTGTAATGATGGCCAGGCATCTTTGTTATTACTGTTGGGTCTGGAAAAAGGCAAGAGTAAAAAAAAAGAAGAGTTCAAGTTATGAAGAAAGTGTTTTAAAAATTGTAAGCACTGAGGAAATGGATCCTTGTGCCAGACAATCCATAAGAATAGATTTATCTGGATATTATTTCTCAGATTTTAAATGGTGATGACTTAAAAAAAAGAATTGTGGAGTAGGGAAGGGAGAAAAAACTGGGTAGAACTCTCCACTTTCTTCACTGAATAGATAGCTGCATTGCCAATGCTGAAGTCCAAACATGTCCACTCGGGGCAGGGTGTGTGGGGGGGAACCCATTGACAGCTTCAAGCATCCAGACCTACACACACCTTGTTTAGAATTACTGGTTTTATACCATAAGTATTTTTAAGTTGTGTAAATCACTAAACTTTTTTTTTTTTTAAAGTCTTTTAAGTTCTAGGAGCTATCAAGCCTGACCCAGATGAGGTTTGTGCTTTATTCCCACACAAGAGTCCACAGCATTATTAACAGACCATGAGACCAGCCAGATAAACACATTGTTCATTCAAGTTACTGCCCATTTCATTTCCAGTTTTAAGCCATAATTACTTCCTTTTTTAAAAAAACATTACATTTCATTTCAGAGAGCACATTCAATCTGAAAGAAGTTCAAAAGACTCAACGTCAGAGTTATCACTGAAAATTGTTATTTTTATACAAATTGAAGTGAGCTAGAATACCATCTATAACCAAAGGTATTCAAATAATGCTGCCATCCAATAACCCTATAATCTAGAAACCTGATACAAAAGATTTATCTTTCTCCAGTTCTTTTCTATTACCTTCAGCCTTTCATTTGCTTCAATTAGGATGTTACTTTTAGTGTTTGAGTGCTATAGTACAAGTGCTGTATTCATAAGGACCAAGCTTTCAAAAAAAAATTTTTTTTTTAATGTTACTCTTGATGCTCAATTCAATGGTGTTCTTACTACATGGTCCAACATTTACTCTAAATATCTACGTCAATTTAGTAAGTTGACAGTCAGAATCTGAAAATTCCCATGGCTGTTTACAGCTATGTTTCATCTTCCAGATAAAACTGATTATTAGCTAATGTCAAATATCAGTTAGTATTTTAAGATTTGCTATTCTACTTGCACCTATTCTCACATACCTATACCACATGCATGCAGATGAAAGCCTTGACTGATTTACAGATCTCATCCTTGCTTTGTACACATTTGAAATAGAGATAACGAGTTGATCAGATATTGACCAATGAAGACACATCCTGTTCTCATCTGTGCAGTCATTAGTTTTCCCCCTCACAAAAGGGAGTCATAACCTACATAACATGATTTTAAATCCATTAACAGATTTCAAATACACTTATGTCCACTGCAACAAAGTCACTTCTATACTACAATAAATTTTAAAGTATCACAGTTAAGAATCAGTTTTGTAACCAAAATGAAAGATAGAGAAATTAACAGCTTTGTGTTGTTACTCC
>VXAL01018772.1:136619-151155 GCA_013399475.1 Chauna torquata
CTGCTTTGCCATTTTCTGCACTTCAGCATACTAAGTGATCACGGCCGACGCATACCATAGTTGATATGTATTAGAAAACTGCTTAGATCTTTTCCCCAGAAACCTTACTACACACAGATAGGAAATATTTAAACACGCTGCACTCAAAAACACATACCTGGTTCAGGAGGTCCAGCACACTTCAAAAGGAAGTTTCTTTCAGACTTCTTTGATGCCACCATCAACTGTGTAGCTCAAAATGGTTTATTCCCAGGATCTCAATGGGGTCTCTGTATCACAATGTCTTTGTCTGTGCCACAAAAAGGAGTGTACTCCTCAGCCTCCTCTATGCAGACCTTCCACAATCCAGTGAAACAGCAACACCTCTACTTAAGAACATCTTGCAGTCCACAGATGAAAGTATCAAACATATAATCCTCATCCTCTCCTTCCTCTTCTGGAATGGTTGGTGTGCTTCTTTCCGATTGTAGTGCTCATTCTAGCTTTCTCCCAGAACTGTTTTTCTGAGCAAATTGTATCCAACTCAGCAAAATATTTGCATATCCAATCGTATGCCAGATTATTCCACATTAAAGTTCAGCTGTGGCTGTATCCGTATTTCAAAGAATCCACAGATAACCAGAGGCAGTGAATAGCATGCCAATTCTGTGATTTTTCAAATATATTCCCCAAGCTTCCAATAATGAATGATCAGAGACGAATCACATAGTTGTTGGCAAAAAGTATCATAATAAATCCAAGTACATGAAGCAACTTACATAGACAAGGAAATTCCAGAAATCTCATGTTTGTACCAGTAGAGTAGAAATTTGCTTGTACTATGAAAATTACTACACAGCATGTGTCATCTACAGCAGATATCATGTGGAGACCAATTTGGCCGATGACAGGCAGATCTTCCCTGTAGACTGTACAGCTCAAATACTGCAGCAAATTTGTGCAATTTGTAAACAAAAGTATTTTGCTGTGGGATAGCCTTTAAGCTTGCAGAGGCATCCAAACACAGGTAAGCAGTGAGAGCTCTAGTGTAGCCAAAGCCCAAAAGAGCAGGAAGAAAATATGACTGGAAGTGCTTATAGAAAGCTGTGGCAGTGAATGAAGATAGTGAACTCAAGTAAGATTACTCAGGGTCTGAGAAGGGAGCTGAAATATGAGACAGGAAGCCAAAGGCGTAAACTGAGGATAGAATCACAATTAAATAGGAGAAAGAGCAGACAGAAGTAGCTATGATTAGAAAAAGAGGAAGGCCAGGCAAGAAAGTTACAATCAACGGATATCGTTAGAATTAAAGAGAAGATACCAAGAAAGAATTTTATATTAAACATTGAAGATAAGGAAGTAATAAGGTTAAATAAAACACTATAAGGAGGAGGAAAATAATTCAAAGGAAGAAGTATGCAACTTAGCAAAGCTGAAGTTTATAGCTGTGGCCAACCACAGTACCAGCCAGACATCAATTAAGAGATAGGGAGAAATTAAGCGTGATTCTCAAAGTACTACCTTTAAGCATTTGGCAACAAGATCAGAATAGTAGACAAATAGACTTAGCCTAGATTTTGAAAAGCTTTAAAGTTTAATACTATTGGATATATTTTCCAGATGTTTTACATGGTTAGTGTCCTGAAAAACGGATTAAGAGCTCCAGTGCCACAAAACAAGCAGGTGCTTTATAAGCTTGCCTCAGACAGCTCTGCTAGTTTAGCTGAACCTTGGCCCTCAGCAAACCCCTGATGCTGGAATCCTCACTGTCCTTCCTGAAAAGATTCTGTCAACGCATGAGCACCCCAAATCACAGGACTTTTTTTTGGCAGTTCTCCCAGCATCAGCATGCTTTGGTTCTGATCCACAGCTTCCCCTATTAATCCAGTTCTGAATTTAACAAACCAAGACTAGCAGATGCACAACGGCTTCGACACATATGCAGACAGAATCTGAAAGATCCAACACCTCACCCTTGAGCTATGCCATTACTAGAAGAATGTTTCCCCGAAGGAATAGGATGTCTTTGGTACCAACACAATGCAAGAGCCTTGTGATACGTGCAAGACAAGCCGCTGTTCCAGGATATTTACCTTTCTGCAAGCAGGACAAAGTCCATTCTCATCAGTGCGGATACGATGCCAACAGAAACGACAGATTTGGTAGCCACAGGTGCAAGGGAAGAAGTTGATGTCATCAATCTCCAGAGGCTCCATGCAAAGGGGGCATTCCACAGGGTCTTCCTTAGCATCAGGGCTGCGAGACATCTTTATATGTTCGCAGAGCAGCAAAAGTTTATAATAACTTAATAGATAAAGAAGGTCAGCACTCGAAGGTCTGCAAGAAAAAACAAGAAGCAATTACTACTTTTGACAACCTTTCTTCTGCACCTTTTAATATATCAGTTCTCCACCACTTTCCTTCTCCCCACACAAGTTATCTACAAACACACAAACTACTTGCTAATAACTTGAGTGTCTTCCCACTTATGAGTCACAGAAGTAAATGTGAAAGATACTATTGGTGATGTATTTCCCTACCTGGATATGTAAGCACTTGTTTGACAATTTACTAGCCTATTTGGGTTTTAAGCTGTACAGTTGCAAAGAAATGCTTAGAATGTATGATGTACGCTTAAGTTCTGCCAACTCCTTTTAGTGACTGCTTGCTTGGAATCTTCTATAAATTCAGCTCAGGACTTCATGTTCAAGACCAATTTATTCCTTCACTCAGGGATTTGGAACAACATTTAGGTCATCTATTCAGACTTTTCAGCAGGGTTACAGAATTATCGAACAGAAACAATGAAAGCTTCTTACACAGAATGATTCATTTGTTTGTCCATCCCATTTTTTTTTTTGTACAGAGACCAAACCTTTAGACTTTCTAAATAGTGTTAGCCAACATTTGTAAGGTACACAACTTTCTACACGTGTCAGATAACTTTTGTCATGCCATTTATGCTTTTCATTAGCACCTAATTCAGACCAAAGCCTAAATATATACATGTACTCAAAAACCAACAAAAAACAATTTTAACTAGGGAAGTAGACAATATGGTATTTCTAGATCAGAATTTTGAAAGAGAACCAGAATTCATGTCACTATTTTCTTAACTCATTTCTTGAGCTCAATCATTTGAGCATGCTTCCATACTGTCAGTTTAAAAATGCAGAACAAAAACGAAGCTACTGTCACACTCAAGGACATAGTCCTCACTGAGATATTCAATTCCTGCCCCCCACAGCGAACTACAAGTGTGGATATTTGAAGCAGTATCTAATCCCAGCAAGCTGTCTTTACCTGCTGCAGGAAACAGATGTATATAGGACAGAATTAAAGGAAAATAGAATTTTTAGGTAGATCTGTTGGAGAAAAAAACCACACAACTAGAAACCCCCTGAAAAGCATTACTGATAAGTCAGTTACACCTACAGATACAGCCTTCCTTGCCCTAAGCATTGAAAAATCCATAACTAGAATTGATACTTGGATGATCATACTATCTCTTTTGTAAAGACCCGGCATACATTAAAGAAAGCTCAAAAATAAATTTTAAAAACCTAAAATTCTTTTTCCAATTACACCTTTCCCAGAACAGATGTGTTTCCTCTGTGTATTCCTGAGCTTTTTGCCCTAATGCTTTGCTCAGTCAGAATTTTACCAAGAAATTAGCAACAAGTGTTGTGCTGAGCACACAGAGCAGGAAGTTTCTTAAAGTCAAGCACTACTCTCTAGCTCCCCCATCTTGCACACTGTTATGCAAATATGACTATGATTTAACCATACACACGCGCACACAATCTGGAGTCTCCTCTACTTTCCTAGTGAGTTTTCCATTTCATTTCTATCCAAAAAATATTAGATCATATACTATCCAATCTTTCTCCAGGCTTTTAGGAGAAAATCAGAGAAATTCTCACATCTGCCTACTTGAAGAGTGACATTTACTCCTATCCTCAGAAGTAAGAGGAGTACTTTGAGATCAACCCTTGCTCACAGATTTCTGTACATTGCAGTCTTAGCCTTATGCATCTTTGGTTCAGTACTCACACAGCCACAAAAAACCAGTTCTGTTTACGACATTCTGACTCTAGACCACACTTCCTTGCATAAAGTCTATCTTGTAAAGCCCATGAGATTCCAGTTCAAGTTGGGACCTCTCACTTCACAGGACAAGATCAGTTCAGCATCAGTCTGCAATACTTGTTCCTGTCCCACACATTTCTTCAGGGAAAAATTCTTCTGCAGGTAGCCAGGAGAGAACACTGAAGAGGAACAGCATATACGCACACAACCAAAGCACCAACCAAATATGTGGCGGGGCAAAAACAGAGTATAAAGCTTTACACAGAGCAGCTGTATTGTAGCCAGGTTAACCTGCATCCACCAGCAGCCTAGACTAACTATAGCTTAGACTATTTTCATAGCGAGTATAGCCTCAAGGTACAAAATGTAATTCTGGTAAACACACAGCACTGCCCTTAAAAAAAACTTAAAAGTTCCATTAAATGCTCACACAGAAGCAAGGATGACAGAATGGATTTTAGATGCAATAAGTATTATTTTTCTTACTTGGCATATACTAGCAACAACACTGCCCTCTTTCTGACCTTCACAATGATTAACTTTTTGATTTTAAAATCCTACAACAATATAGCAGCTTTTATTTAATTATCCATGACTTCATCGGTGGTGTACTACAATCATTTTGACCATCTCAAAACCATGTTATGGGACCTTACCAGTGTTTTAGACAGAACAGTATCTGGCCTGAAAGAAGGAAAGGATTAGTTTGCCCAGGAGCTTTGGCTTGTTTATAAAACCCATTCGCACCAGTTGAAGGGTCAGAGGAATTGTTAAAAGGCCATAGCACACTATCTAATTGCTTGTTATGCAAATAAGTTGACACAAGCAACCCTTATACCTTTTGCATTGCCTGTACGCAAATTACATCTATAACAAACTTTTCACGCTTGTATAGCGGCAAAACCATTACAATACAAAAAATGACTTTAAACTGAAGCATGCAATAAACTGCATAGATTTTGTTCAGTTTTGATTTGGATTTGACTGTCATAAAACTCCAAACAATGGGTCAGTAAGCAAACAGCATTTTCTGATCAACTCTGTAATCATTCCACTGCACGTCCGGTAACTTTCAGCCTACTGAAACATGTCTAAATAAAGCTACACTAGGTACTAGTGAAGCTGTAGTTAGAAGTGCAGCTTTGAAGAACTTCAGTCATCACAATAAAACCACTCAATTACAAAGTTACTATTTGGAATCTGCTAAGAAGCCTTATCAGTTCATGTGAAAAGACTGACATTAACTAGTGCCTCTGGGATATGCAGACAAGCTGTAACAAAATTGCAACATGATTAACATTTATGAGCTGTTTAAGTTAACACTAAGAGTTCAGCAGCTGCTAGCAATAATGCCAATAGCTTGCTTCAGTCAGTAAATGGTCTGTTATTTTACAACAAGGAGTAAAGAGCAGCTGTGTGCTCTGTTTCTTGAAACTAAGAGGAAAAGCAATATTTATTTACTCGGAAAAAGACCATTCAAGCATCCCATTTAGAGATTCTCTCTAAGTGGCTCCATTTCAGGAGGGTTTACATGTCCCAGTTCTGCGTCAGAATAATGCTCATTTTTTTCAAAACCAGCAGAGTAATATGCACAGTAAGGCATCATTAAATGCATTGCTCTTACAAGGTTACCAAGAAACAGCGTAACTGGTCAGCTCTAAGGCTATTCCAAAGAATTCATTTTAAGATTAACATCATATGAAAGCTAATGTAGTGATAGCAAAACACAAAAGACAGTATACATGCTGTATTTAATCCAGAGTATTTGGTCTTTGTGATCAAGTTTCCAGAGATTAATTCAATAGCATCTCAGGAGAAAAGGTGGAAGGTTGTGCACACACACACACAATACAAGCAGGTAGAATTTGTCCATACACTTTCCACAGTGCTGACAACTATAGCCAAACAGCACTCTGGCAGCTCCACATCCTGTTTACAGAAGACTGTGCCAAAATGTTCACACGTACAAGGATGGAGCAAAGGTGGACAATGTCCAGCAGCACCTCTTAGATCTGGTGAATTTGTAATATGTAATAACCAGAATACAGAAATAATTAGTTGGTACAGTAGAAGGGATTAGACATAACTATAAAGTTCCTTTCTTTTCCAAACACATATGCAATTCCCCCCCCCCCAACACTACTAGTTATTTCAGTCCATTTAGGATGCAGACACTGCCTTTTTTTTTTTCCCCACTTCAGGTGACCAAGTTTAGCTTCCCGCAGTTTATCTTCATCTTCCTTACTTAGTTTTAAAAGAGGTCTTAAGGGGGGGGGCATGAGGAAAGTAGCTAGCTTGTTACCCATTCTTTTTCCTCAAGTGCACTGATTCAAGACTTGACAGACACACACAGAGCCCATCTTCCCATAATAAATACTAGAACATTTCTACTTGCTAGCAGTTCATTTTAGAAAAAAATGTTCCTTAATTCCTCTTTCAGGAGGGCAGCTAGCTCCACAGGATACAGATGCCTTCCTCTCCTTCATTAGACAATGGGCTGAATCCAGCCTTGCTACTTGCTTTAAGACACTAAAAGTATCACAGCCAGAAGTTGTCAAAAATCAAGTCAAGAGAAGTCTGAATAAAAGACCCACATCCCAGAAAAATATTTGGAGACTTAAGGCCTCTTGAAGGAAAAAAAAAATCTAGGCATGGGTTAGCTAATGTTTCACGTAAAGTTCAAACATACCTGACGCTTGAAGTGAAACGGGTCGGAGTCTATGCACTGAACCTTTAGTAAAGGTTTGTTAAACTTGTGCAAACTCATACATTTTTTCACGGCCTTGCATCTTTTGAAACACGTCAGGCCCTGAGAAGTCTCAAAAATGAACTGGGGATTCTGCCTGTGTAACTTCACACAAAAGGCAGCCCGCTGGAAACTCCCGTCCTCATTGTGCTGAAGGATCAATTCCCTTTTCAAACAATCTCTACCGTGATCCTGTTTAAAAGCTTGGGACAGAAACAAAGGTAGAACACAAGAAGTTATAATGGATTACCCCGCTTCCTTGACCTAGCGGAGCAGCAGTTCCCTCAGCACAGCGCTCTTCTCCAGGCAGGGCAAGGCAACGTCGGCCTTTGTTTCAGAAGCCCACGCTTGGTTTAGGTCCTTCCGCTAGTACTTCTGCGGATAGGAAAGCAACCTTATCTCCCTTTGACTCTGAATGTAAGAAAGGCTGTCACGGTGACCACTGCAAAGTTTACACCAAAGCCTTTCACAGACAGGCTGCACAGAAAGGTACATTTTTTACTTTTAGGCACACAAAACTGAGGGAGATCCAGCAAGTCAGTCAGGGCTCCCACAGAAGACCTGTGGCAGAGGAAGGTCACATACGCGCGTCCCAGATCATGAACTACTAGCCTAGGCACTAAAACTTCTGGTCTCATGCTTTATTTAGGTCACGCACCCGATTCAGAAGAAGTCTAGGGAGAAGTCTTCTCCAGGCCATCTCTTTGACATGCTATCCTCTACTCACCCGTAATTTTCAGTAAGTCTAGAAAAAGGAGAGTGATCCCTTTCCCCAACAACTTCTTAATTCATACCAACGGACAGTGATATTTTACAGCCACCTGGTTAACAACATTACATCACGAGACTGGGTAGGAGCACTGAAAGCTGGCTATTCTTTTAAGTTTTATGGCACTGTTACTGACCCAGAACAAAAACACCTCAGTGGCAAGCAAGGAAGCTCTAATTCATCCAAGTTAGATCTCATTTGAGACAGAGAGAAGGTTCATCTCCTATGCTTTTCCTGACCTTGCTGAACATTTAAAGCAAACAGTACTAGTAACTGCAAAAGCATGCTCAGTTACTGCACAGTCCGTTTTCTCTCATGCCTTCTCTCTAGAATTATGTTTTATTACTCAGAGGTCTGCAACAACATTTTGATCACAATACAATCAACGCGTAAGTAAGAAAAGTAAGAGGTAGACAAAGTCTGCCTCATATGTTTAGAACACATTACCAGAAATCAGGTAGCTATCTCAGTATTTCTAAACTGAATGTTACACTGACTAGGATTGTCCCCAAGTTACTTAGCTCAAAGAGGTCAAAACTGAAGTCTCTAGAGATTCCTCTGCTCCAGGCCTCGCTGCAGGTGCCTAAGGAACTCCCCTGTGGTTTTCAGACTGGTCATTCCTTCTCACCATCCCTTTGAATTCTGCCAGCCTAAGCACTTGTACTGTCTCTTAAACCAAGAAGACCAAGAAAAACTATTTTTGCTGGCTCACATTTTACCTAAATCAGCTCCCCGTCCAGTTCATCACATGGCCGTGCAAAAGCTTACACTAGCAGAGTGAAGGTGTAGAAACAAGCAACTGGGGGTAGCAAGTGCTCAAGAATCACATTCAGCAACAATGCAAAATCAAAGAACTCAACTGACAGCTTTCAACACGATGCCCTCAAGGCACCCTAATAACAAAAATGTCAGGTGGCAGCTGCTAAATGAAAGCAATACTAATTATGCTTCATAAAAAATAGTTTGTGTTCACACTGGATTGAGACACTTAAGTGGCAAAAAAGTTTTGTACCATAAAGAATAATTTGCTCTCATGTAAACTGAGCCAAGAATTGTTCACTATACATTTATTGTTATAGGACTCAGAGCTTTTATGCATAAAGGTCTACATACTACCAATAACGCATGAATACCTGTTAAGAGATTATTTACTCAAGTAAATTACTTCCTTACAAAGCATGAATGGAATCAAGGTGTTGAATTTTATTCAGAAAGAAAATAGGCCAAATAAGATTCAGACAAATTCATCCACAATAAAACTCTGGATACAATAAGAAAACATTCTAGCATCCAGGTTGATTCATTCAATGAAATTAAAAGCATAATATTGCTCTGTAATTGTATAAATGTATTTCCCACATTCATGTCAGAACTTGAATGCTAATGTTCTTTATTTTTCTTTCCGCATCCCTATTTTTTTTTTGTACCTGTACCTCCACTATATATAAATACAACATGCCAAAAACACTTGGATAATGAATCGGAAGCGGACTATACAAGTTCAGATACTTTAAAAGGTTGTGTCACAGATACTGACCACCTAATAGGGGAATACATATTCCAGAATGATTATTTCCCATTCCTCAGGACATAAGCAAGAGATGCTGAAGCAACAGTGGAGACAAAAAAGCCATACCTATATAGATGTGCATACAGCAAATTATCACAAATTATCGTATAATGTTGCAGACATCAAAAACATCACGCAAAAAAAAAATCAGCTTGCCAATCAGGCAGCAACCACAATCAGGGTACCTACATACCTGCCAATAGTTCAAATTTTCCTTAAAGTTGTGTTCTCTGCAGTCCTTTGTAGGAACGGATGTGCACAGTTACTTCTGCCCTCCTTGTAACACTAAAGAAATACTAGCTTTGTAATATGCAATATTCTTTCCAAGTCCTAATATACCAGTTTTCTCTGTGTATGTGGTCTAGCATATTAATTTCATTGTAGAATACCCACATGCTAGTACAGAAACATTACCAGACAATCAGAAGAGTACTTCGGCAAAACAAAGCATTTTGTAGAAGACAGATGGTTTAGAGATTAAAAGCTTTGTTAATGCATGTACATGCAGTAATTTGTGATATGACAACATTTAATTGTAAAGGTAGTCACTAACATAATAAAGAGTATTCAACACCAGTGCAGAGTACCCTGGCAGACCAAGCATTTAATGTTATCCTAACTGGCTAATACTATGCACCCACTCGAGCTCCCTGCAGCAAGGCAAGGAGGCTGCAAGTGATGGCAGCGGTATTTCACTGAACTGAACTTCATGTGCTTCACAGAAGTTTCCAACATCCATTTTTTCCAATGCTTTTACCCCTAAAGATAAAAAAACCTCTAAACAGGTCAGGTCACCATGTTAGTTCCACCCTTCCCCTTTGTCCAGCATTTCAGCCCATTCACCTCCCTCTTCTCAGGAACAGTTGAACTCTTTGCTCATCTCCCATGCAGCCCTCTCCCCATCTCCCACTTTCCATGGATCTTCCTGATGCCATTCAGCCTATTCACATTTTCCTAAGATGTCTTCTTCCAATAGAGGAGAAACCCAGAGTTGGCTCCAGGCTTCTGGCTATTGGAGTTTTCATCAGTTTGTTTCTTTCTCCACTGAAGAAGAGAGGTAAGAACGTGCCATTCTGTAACGAAAACATCTTGTGCTAGCTTGTATTAGATTGCATACTTAATAATAATAGCCAGTATTCCCAGATTCAATTATTAAAAAAACCCTCAATCCTGAAGAGCTCCACATCCTTTAAAGAGACTACCCAGAAGTTCTCACTCTCAAAAATCACCCCACTTGAGGTTGCAAGACTGTATGTAGTTGAAAACAACACAGTTTGCAACATTCTGCCAGCAGCAGCATCTGGATAATTTACTAGGACTTATTTTTGACCTGCTGCTCCAGCTGCATTTGCTCACATATGCTTAATATTAAAACTGGTCTGATCTGAAAGGATGCCTGAAGAACAAGAGTCACATCCTCACTGAAGCACGCTCTAGCACAGAGCACCGATGCAGAATGCTCAAAAAGAAGCATATGCTTTTTTTTTCTCCTCTTCAAACTTGCATTAAAGGACAGCTCAGCTTTTACATTAAAAGACTAATTTGCATTTTCATGGTACAGCATGAACAAGATCACTGCAGCATCTTTAGAAGTCACAGCCTGCCTGTCCAACTGTACTCAGTAATTAAAACAGTTGTACTACACAGTGCAAAAACCTTTTAGGCTTTTCATATTAACTCCTGGATATTTAAGTCACCCAAATGAAGGAAGAAGTATTCAGCTAAACCTCCTGCAAACAGATCTCCAGAGACCATTATCTACTAGACAAATATCTTCTTCAATAGCATAACTATTATCTGTTATTTGCCCCTTGAAGCAGCAGTTACAGAAACCATAGCTAAGGAAAATGCAATTTGAGCTAAAGCACTACACATGACATTTTCTCTTTGGATTTTTACAAAAATTAAAGTATTTAAGGACCTCTAATTGTTAAAAATCCAGTGCCATCTTTTGCTCTTCAGAGAACAGTATCTAGTACTTAGCACACACTTCCGAAGTTATCTTGGAAGTAGTACTTAATTCTAAAAGTTAGAACTGGGGGGCATGGGGAAAGTGCACAGAATAGGGGGATAAAAGCTGATCACACCAAAGACGAGTATTCTTATTTGTAGCATTATTCACTAGAGAGACAGATAGATTCTTTTAGCACCAAATCGCAGACTTGTAGAAAACTTGGTATAAAGTGGAATACCGGATGATAACAGGTTGTGGCTTCTTGTCTCTCCCAGCTATGTATCTCAGGAACCCGCTAAACTCCTTAACTCTTCCATATGAATTGCTGAGTTGTCACATCAGTATCAAGTGATAATGAAACAGGAAGTTTATCAGCCATATATTAGTACTATTAAAGAAACAGTCCTCACACAGAACAAAACACATTGCAAGAAGTTTTCTGTTTACGCATAAGCGGGGTGGGGGGTGGATTTGAGTTCCCCATCAGTCCTGCCTCCAGCTGAGGGCCTCCTTGAACATGACTCAATTCCCAACTGCTTCAGATGCTTTTCTTGAACAGAGTACAAGTGAACGTACCAGGTAACTCCTTTTCAGTGTTACCAAGACATGAACTAAAATTATTCACTCTGAAGCTTAATAGCACAGTTTAATATGCTTCAGAATTAGGTAGGGTATGAAAGATGCATCCAATGTTACTGACAGCCCCACAGCTTCACTCAGCAGCATCCTTGAAGTCAGGAAAGCATAAGTTGAGACACCAAATGAATCCGAAAGAGGCAACATTTAAAATAATTCTGATTAAAGTTCTTCATGTAGGTGTTTAAAACTCATTAATGACCTTTGTGAAAATGGATGATAAACTAGTATTGATTTGCGCTCTCCTGAACTTCTCAATTAAGGCATATTTATTCTAGGCTCTACCTCCTGCAGTTGTTCAACATTTTCAAGACAGAACAAAAGGATAACTTGACCTTTAAGTATTACAGAGCAATAGACCTATTATGATGTTTTCAAGTCAGTTTAAACAGGAAACATGAATATAGTGGCCTAATTGTTTTCTTAGCAACAATGATATTAGGTCTTCCATGTTTTTTCATAACCCCTAAAAAAATAAGCATAAATACTTCAGCTGGATTGGAGGGGAGAGAAGCACCAAAACAAGGTTTAGATGGAGAAATCTGCACAGAGGAAGCCTTATGCAGCTCATCTATAGGTTCTGGATGAGCACTGATTCCAGCTTGAGTGCTTCTGCTAATCTCAAGTAATAATGCAAAGCATTGAGCTCAGAAGAATAAAAACTCTTTGTCAGAGTCCACGCACTCCTCAGAGCCCACAGCTCCATCTTGAAACTCACTGGCAGCTGATGCCAGAGAATAGAGGGCTGGCATGCAATATTCTGTACAGCTAACAAATCAACAGCCACATACAGCACCAGACTGAACATGCCTGCTTAGTTTTATACAAGTAAATCAAAATTTTTTTTTTCCCCCGCCAATTCCTTGTTCAGAAACTGTGAAGCACCTACATCAATGCTGGCCCTCGGTTCTAACCACAGGGTGTACTTTAAGTCTAAAGTTAATTTATGAAAAAACTAAGACATGGTAATTTCTATTCTTCCTTTCACCCTGGAATTATTTGGACACTTTACAAAAAAGTCAGTAATCTTCTGATTCTGCAGGCTGTAGCTCTATTCCTGACAATTTAAAGTGTCCTATTGGATGCCATGAAGCAATGAAGCCTGCACAGGACGTTAAGTTGGCACTGTGATAAGCAGAATAGTATGAATGGTACAGATTCAGTATCAGCAAACTTGTCTCACTCCTGAAAGTGTCTATAAACCTCAGAAGAAAAAAAAAAGGGGAAAGCACTCCAACATACATACATGCACACACGCACACACAAAGAATATCTATATTCTTTTAAAAGTATCAGCAAAACAATGGAGAGAACTGCGGAGAAACCTCTCCTCCAGAACTGTGACTGCTCCCCAGAAAGCCAGCAGGAGCCACACGTCCCCCTGCCTCTTCTCAAGGCAGAAGTTTTCATATTTCAGCTGGCCCTATGAAAGGAACCTCACAGTAGCAGATGGCTGCTAACTAGAGCGGTTGGCTTTAACTGAAGACAGCAAGAGATCAAGAAAGAAATGATAATATGATCAAGAAGTGACTGCTAATCACCTTAAATACACTCCTGAAAAGGTTAGAAATGGAACAGACACTAGAAGTTAAGTTTTGCAACTATTAAATTACTATATTTCTGGACCTAAAGATATTGCTTAGAAGCAATTGTGCAGCTACTGCCATTCCTTTTTAACAGGAGACAGTGCAATGAAAACTGCTAAGCAATAATGGTTTCTGACAGAGTTTGTGGTTTACTCTCAGGTTTTTTTTGTACTATATCACTTAAAGTATTTCCATACCTGATTTGACTATTTTGCTTTTTAATGACTCTGGTTACATATGGTCAAACCAAGATAAATAGCTTTTTTTTCCTCCTACTTTTTAAAAAAAATCAGGTAACTCAACAGTAATTTCTCTTCATGAATGTCACATTTTTTGACTATGCTGTAGTCTACAGCTCACTTGTACAGAGCAGACATACAATGCAACCAACTGCCATACATAACAACCTGAATTTCCAAATAGAGGTCTGATGTGAAGATGAGCCATTACGTTTTGTCTAGCCATTTCTTTACTCGGGTGGTAAGTGGTGAGAGTGAATCAAAAGGATCCCACGGTTCAAAGTGTTCCTGACTCAGCACAGGAAAAACAAAGCTGCAGGGTTTTTTTTTTTTTTTTTCCCCCCTCTTTAGAAGCATCAAGACAAAGTTAACCAAGTTGCATTTTGATTTTTCAAGGAAAACCCGCAGTTTGGGGAAGACAGTGGCATCTGGAAACCCATAACAGAATGTTAGTGTGAAATGCAATTCCCAGTCACTATGTATTACAAAAATCTTGAAGATATCAAGCAGTAGCCTAGAACCAGGATTTCTTGCCTCCATGTGTTAGAATATAATCATAAAAGCCCCCAATGTTAATCTACACAGCCCAAAAATTGGCAAAAATATTTTCCCCTCAATACCTGCAGACTCATTCTTTATTTGATAATTTTTTTAAATATAAGCTTTAGTAAGGACATATGAGGAGTGCAAATGTATAACATCAAATACAATTAGTGCTTTATCAGATTATTTTGAATCAAACTTCAGTAGGGTAAGATAAAACCCTTCACAAACACTTCAAGCAGAAGAGCAAATTCTAGTCTATTTTTAACACCACTTTGCTTAAGAATTTGACTGGGTTTTTCCTCTCAACTAGACTTGTAGAGGTTATTTGCAGGTTTATGTTCACAGAGCCTATGATCTGTAGTACACGTTGCTCGTGTGACTGAGAGGAGCACAGCACTTACCCCATGAACCTATACTTAAAT
>VXAL01018773.1:0-38467 GCA_013399475.1 Chauna torquata
GATGTTCAGCTTGGAGAAGACTCTGGGGAAGTTTCATTGCGGCCTTTTAATACTTAAGGGTGGCTTATAAAAAAGACAGAAAGGGACTCTTTACATGGGCAGATAGTGATAAGACAAAGGAGAATGGTTTTAAACTAAAAGAGGGGAGATTTAAATTGGATGTTAGGAGGAAGTTCTTTACTCAGAAGGTGGTAAGGCACTGGAACAGGTTGCCCAGAGAAGCTGTGGATGCCCCATCCCCGGAGGTGCTCAAGACCAGGCTGGATGGGGCCCTGAGCAACCTGATCTAGTGGGTAGCATCCCTGCCCATGGCAGGGGGGTTGGAACCAGATGATCCTTAAGGTCACTTCCAACTTAAGCAGTTCTATGATTCAATGAAACAAAAAAGCCAACCACAGTATTTTTTTTTTTCCCAATTCACAGAAAATATCATTCTAAAGTGAGGTTTGCATCTAGAGTGGGCAGAATCAATTCTTTGTCCTCTCTGAAATCTCTGATAGATTTGACTTTACTCTGCTCTTGCAGCTGCTCTGTGAAATAGGTACCATGTGCAGTTGCATTGCACCTACCCCTGGTGCAATTTGTCAAGAACGTTGATTTGGCAGAGCTGCCCAGTACTGTCAGGGCTTCAGGAAACCATCCATCACCAAAGAGTCTCTGTTCCCCGGTAGCCAGGGGACCCCATTATTCATAGGGTTCCTGGCCCCGAGGAAGACAGTCCAGGAATCACAACGCTGCTAAAAACACTTTGAATCAAAGACTGAGTGAACGTAACACCTCAGGCTGAGCAAACCAGCATTTTTCTGAGAGTCTACATTGTAGCATTTATTTGAAGGTAAGAGTAAATTTGGTCCTACTTAGTGATATAATTTAGTGCTAAGACTGAACTCCAGACAGATGTGGTGAAATAAAACCTGAAGAAATCCACATCTTTCTTATATCCAGGATCTTCATGATCTTCTGAAACCCCCAGCTCACTTGATTTTGAGGTGGTTTTCTGCTAGGAGTGCTCTACTGCACTGTTTTGCAAAGAAACACTAGGGATTTGGAGGCCGTCTCTGGGCAGTTTCTGAGGCTTTACAGACTGTTTACAAGTGGACCTGTGGAGTTTGTGCAGTGCACCAGTTTTCTAGGAGAGAGATGACTGTCACATGCTGCCTGCAGCTCCAGGCAGGGTGGCTCTGCTGTCCTCCTGAGCTCTCCTGGCCTTCTCGAGTGCTCGCTGCTTGAAGAATGCTGCTTCCTGCCCAGCAGCCTGTGTGTGTGTGAAGGACCCTTCATACACGCTGCTTATCAGAACCAAGCACCATCAAGTGGAAAACACAAAAAGGATGTTTTCTGCAGCTGCTCTGGTCTGAGCTCTGCGTGAGAAGGGAGCTTGGCCTGACCAGAGATGAATACTCAGAGGAAATGTTACTGAAGCATTTTAAACTAGAACTTTGTTGAGTTTGCTGTTCCACTTTGTATCACAGTATCTGGATTAACCTGAACTATAAAAGTGCAGTAAAAGGAGGAAGGCAATGACTGAATCCAGGAAAAGAAATCACTCTTCTTGGTTACTAAAAAGAGCCAAAATTAGCACATGAATTAGGTCTGAAAGAATGATTTGGTGCTCTTCCTGGCAGTGCTTCCTTATGAAACAGCCTCTCATAATCCTCTTGTGAAAAGAGTGACCTCACCCGGGCCCAGTCCTGCTGCTGCTTGCAGCATTTGTGGTCTTGCTTCTGAGCAGCAGTGAGAACATGGCAAACCCTCATGAAAGCATGCACAGATGACCAGGCAAGGCTTGTAGAGTACAGCATGCTTTGATTTTGCTACTGAGTGATTACAGTACTAGCAAATTGGCCAGAGTCCTGTGTGATTCTAACGTATGGGCTTCATTTTTCATATGACCACTGCTGGGGAAGATAAAAGATCCAGGAGAGATGCTAAGGAGCAAGAGAAATGAGTCTGACATGAAGACAGTTGCTTAAAGTCTGTGTTGAACCAAAGCACCTCCGTCATGCATTTCTGCACAAAGATCTTAGCAGCGGTTGGATGTGATTTAGTTTGAGTTGGAGCTGTACGTTAATTCATCACAACTTGCCCATAATGTGGCGATTGAGGAACTCCTGTAAGACTGCCCATGAATTTCTGTTGAATGGTTTGGCTCCAACAAGTAGAGTGGTACAATATCAGAGGGAAATGTAAACTATTTCCCTACTGGAAACCCCTATCCGGTAGCCTGATAAATTCCCATTGAACTCATTTTTCCTAAGTTGAGCAAGGGTAAGCTATTGAACAAGAGGAACCAAGTGGGAATGACTAACATATCAGAGTGTGCAGAAGTGAGATCATTCTCCCCATGAGGATATATTTTTTGTGTGTTTTCTCACTGGGAAAATAGAAGTAAAAATATTTTTCTGAGCAAATCAAGAAGCAAATTATCATGACATTTCCACATTTTCTGTTTCCTCAAAGAAACTCATAGTCAGTCTGATTATTCAGTCTGAGACATGTCCTGAGTTTTCTTTGCATTCTAGGAAGAAAAACAAAGAAGCAAACGAATAAATAAATTGCACATATATATATATACACACACCGTTTATGTTTGTTGACTGGTACCAGCTGTCTCCTCACCTTGAGTCAGAGAATTTTGAAGGAACTGATCACAACAATAATTACATCTTGTAAATCTAAGCCAGGGTAACCCCTCATGTTTTCATCAGGCCAAGATTAAAAAAAAAACAACCAACCAACCAACCAAATTAACCAGTATATTTTGTAGAAAGCTATGTCATTTGTAAGTGATTTCAGCTTTACAGAAAAAATTTGCTCTAATTTCAGAATGACTTTGTCTAGACTGTTAAATAATAAGAATATGATGCTTCGGGTGCTCTAGTCATTTTCGTTCTGTACAACGCTACAGCTTTGTTTCATCTGCTTTTGCCTCTTATTTGACCCAGAGAGAGAAAAAAAAAAAAAAAAAAGCAAGAGAAGACTGACTGGATTGCTGATCAAAATAATGGAGGATCCCTCCTAAAAGCAGGATGTAGTCCAGTGGGTATGCATAGTAATGTTGTCAATTTTAAGGAATCTTCCTTTTGAGACGGCTGTGATTATTTTCTTCTGTGGCTGGATTATTTTCTTCTGTGGCTGGGAAGGGTTATTTGCTATGCTCTTCACAGAAGATGCAAGTTCCAGAAGTTCTGCAGCAATACGCCTAACTGGAGGAAGTCCAGGTCGGAGAGAACCAGCATTTTTCACATTAATCAGGCTTTGGCAAACTGTTGCCTTCCCCATGTTGTTTGTCATCTGCATTTCTGTTTTAAATGTGTAGGTCAAAAAAATCTTCCTTCAAGAGAATCGGAATAAGAACCCAGATATTCAGATTTTTCCTGTGTGCTATGTATCTATAAAATATGGCTGATTTGGAAGTATAACTGTTGGCCTTCCACAGTTCAGTCATATTTCTCATTTGTAATGCAGTGAATAATTGTAAATTTGCTATGAACAAAGTATACAATCAAGGCAAATCCCCAATTTTAGTCCCATCTCTCAGCACTTGAAATGTCATGTGGTGAAGCCCATGTGGTAAAGCCCCCTGTGTAACCTCAAACACGCTGCTGCTACTAAACTTGAGAAATTTTTGGCAACAAAACTTTTGACTTTTCAATGTGAGAAAGATCAGGACTTCTTTTAATCGTGTTTCTTACAATTAAAGGAAAAAAGCATAATCCTTTATTTATTTTTTAATCTGAACTCTTCTGCAAATGAGCAAAAACATTTTTATCACAGCTTTGGACTTTACTGCTTTCCTCCCTGTTCTTGTTCTGAGGAGCTACTCCTAAAAGTGATGTTTTCCTCTAGAATTACAATCTTTTTCAGGAAGCTGAAGAAGGAGCAGAGAAGGCAGCTGCAGCTGCTCTTGGAGATAAGGATCTGGTCCTCAGACACTTTTGCACACAAGTAACTTGATGTGTCTAAGTGGCCACATCAAATGCTCTCATAAAGTTATTCATATGAACAAGTGTTTGCAGGATCAGTATCTAAGTCATTGTTCTGGTTCTGAGTTCTCTCACGTTTCCCCATCTGTAAACCAGGGATATTGCAGACATCATTTGGTAAATCCTTTGAAATCAATTATTTAAAGCAGTATATATATGAATGTGTTTTTATTTATTTATTTTTATTTATTGATGTCAGAGAAGGAATAGTGACCAACAAAATGGATGTTTTCCACTTTCCACAAGAGAGAATAATAAAGTAGAAAAGTTGAGAGATTAACCTGGGAAAACAGTAACTACTTCTTAAAAAGGAACAATCACACAAAAAATGATCATTGAAGGAAAGAAAAGAAGGCTGTGGAGAAACAGTGGCAAATGCAGTTAAAGTGGGAGGAAAATGTTAAATAACTTCGCTGTTAGCAGGAGAACTTGGTCAGTGTGATATCCAGGTGGCTGCGTGCTTCTTTTCTTTCCCTCCGATATGCTGAATGTTCGTTGTACTTTTAGACACCTTTTCTGGTTGATTCTCCTGACAGATTCTCACTTTTCCTCTTGTGAATCAGGAACGGTTCTGCTGAAGCAAATGGATTCACACTTCTGTGAAACAGTCAAGCCCTGTATATTTTGCTTTGACGTGGTCACACAAAAGTAAACACAAAAAGTGCCACTGCCACCAAAGGAGCCAGACTTTCATCCCGGATTTTTTGTCTCCCTTAAATTTCTGCTTTATACTCCATAGCAAACACATAATTTGTATGTTTCACAAACTGCTGCTGCTGATGTATACCAGATTGCTATCCAGCACACCGTACCACTTAATCTGCTCAAGAAACAGTTCTGAGTTCAGTGGCCTGTACTTTCTGTGTTTGATACGTTTTTATATCAACGACCTTATGTTAGCGGTGTGGTAAGAGAGGTCATTTGGCAGCCCATTGGGATCTCTCTCCGCTATTTGAGAATGGTTTCAAAAACTTGGAGTGGGGAAAGAAAGGTTTTTGTTTTCCTTTTGAAAGCATTTTTTTAAAATGTCTTGAGACACTCTTACACTATTACTTTTTAGCATGCTGTTCGTTAAGCTAATTGTTTGGGCGTAGTAACACAACCAATTCATGTATGTTTAGCCATCTGCGAAGGTTTCTCATAAATTAAGAGATGCAGTGCTGTAAAATGATACTGCAGTGGTTACAGTGGTTTATTTTCTGTTCCCCCCCACCCCCCCTTTTTTTCTTTTCTATTTATAATGCACTTATGATAGCAAGTGCTTATAGTGCCACCATCTGGTTGAGATAGCTGCTGTCTTCACTTTCAGACCGTCTTTAGATGAACTTTTTGTTATTGTTAAAAGAAAACACAAGTCAGTCCTGTGAGATTGCTAACAACCCCTTCTCTTATGTCTAAGTTGTCGAGAAGAGTAATTTGAAGAGAGGACTGGCACTGGAGGGGTACGCATAACTGATCTATACGGGCTATGAATAACTTCATTTATGCACTTTGTAAACTGTGAATATTAACCTATGTTAATATTTTAAAGCTAACATTTAAGCTAGAGTTCTCAATTTTTAAATTCTTTGTGTGTTTTTATGTTTATTTAATATAAAATTCTTCTGTATGTATTTATGCTTTCCAAAATGTCTATTTTTCTCTTTGTTTCACTGATTCAGCCAAGCTGGAAAATCAGACTACATAGTACAGCTGACTTTTTCTTTTTGATTTTTATTTTTCTACAGTCTAACCCTGCAGTTGTAAAAGTCACATTAGCAATTATTATGGGCTCAAGTACGTAAAATAAGCATATCATGGTCCTGACACCCTTCCCACCTCCAGTCAGCTAGATCTTGCTGAACGTGGAAGCACTGGAACAAACAGAGCAGGTAACCCTCACCACAAGGAAGCATCCTGAGGGGCTGGGCTGTTCGTTAATTCCCCTGATTTCTTCCATCTGTTTGCTGTCCCATGGGTGGTGCAGCTGTGTGTATGTATGGTGCACTGCCATTGACAAAAATCCAGTCTGGGCTTGCTGTGCTGCCTGATATTTCAAACAGCCTTGTGCCAGTGTGCTGACCTCAGGTTTCAGTCCCAGCACCAGACTTCAGGACTCTTCCCTGGCTGACCATGGACATTAACTTGATTTGTGTTCGATTTCTGAAGCTGCCCAGAGTCCCTCCACCGGCTGAGGCTCGTTGCTCCACGGTGCTTGGGAGAACCGCGGGGTACAAAAGTGATGTACACCCACATTTGCCCTTGTGGCCAAGTGGCAAATCCCTGCCTTCTCCTCTCTTGGCCTCTGCCTTTACCACAGGAGGGCCTCGAGGAGGCAGCAAACCCAGCGGTAGAGCTGTGCTTGCTCAAGAGATGGACCCCATGCGGTGTGTTGCTTTGACCCCCTGTTCCCTTTGGCCCCTTCCGTGCGGAGTCCTGCTGGAGAACTCAAGCTCTTGTACACCAAAGGTTGTCTATGCAGTGCTGCATCTCCCAAAGGTGAAAAGAGCTGTTACATGCTGCTTGCTGCTGCTTGAATCCCAAGTCCTTTGCAGAAAGCACAGGCTCATGTGACGGTCACTGGAGGACACAATGGTACAAACGGGTAAGGAACCTCAGTGGTTCTTTTATGGATTTCTTCTCAACAGCTACACTGTGCAGGTGCCACAAGCAATTAACAATTTTATAGGACACTTGAGTTGAACATTTTCTGAGGGGGAGATTTGAGTAATCTCCTGGCCCCAAGGAGTTGTTTCATTTTTAATTGTGCATTTTAGGGTCTATTGGGCTCTGATATTTCAAGTTCTGTGGAAACAGCCAGCACACTGCTATCATTGTGCTCTCCTGTTCAGGGCTTGTGGCTGAATTACCTCATGATAGGCCATTTAAGTCTTTTGGCTTCCCTCTTGGCCTCATATTTCAACACAGCACGTGAAAGAGATGAAGAATGAGCTAAAATTCCCTTCCAACTGTTGCAGAGTTATGAGGTATTTTATTTTTTCATTCCATATGTTTTTTAGCAACCTTTGGCTTTGTTAAAACAATGCAAGTTAGGTGAAGACGGCACAGAGGGAGGGAGTTTCCCCTCTGATGTCAGGGGTTTGACATATTTACCCTCATCTAAAAGACGGTGGTTTGCTTCTGTTTGCTGCAAAAAAAGGGAAGGCTCCTTCTCCAGTGTTTCTCTCCTCTGTGCAAACATTAATTTGTAAAGCATGGCCCACACGTTTCCTTGAAAAGAAAATGCATCATGACATTTCCCTAGCTGTACAGAAGTCTTTATGTTGCTAAAGGTCAGTCACCTATTCATTACAGTAATATTTTCCCGAGGCCTGAACAGGGCCCCGTCAGAACTGGCTATGTGTGTTGCAGTCATCCCCTGCTTGTCCAGCTCCACTGAGATCCAGTCGAGAGCTTCTGAAGGTGGTGCTGGAGGAGCACCATTCACAGCACTCAAAATCTGTCAGAGCTGGCATCACTGGGGCTTGTGGATGCTCCACCACGACCTCTTCAGCTTTTAAGGAGGTGTTGGAGTGCCTGGGATTCACAGGGATGGTTCACCAGAGGAGAGGTGGAGGAGGAAACAAAAGGGAAATGGAGCTCCATGAAACAGGGAAGCTCCATAAAACACTCCAGTGCAAACCCAAGACCTCTTCTCATCCAAATATAATCCTTTCCCAGACAGTTATTAAAAATGGTGCCAGGCCTGCTGGCGGGGAGACACAGTGCCCTCACAGACCCCAGCAGATGATGGGGAGCTGCTTGCCGTTCCCACTGCACGCCTACAGGCAGGAGCACTGCCAGTGCTAGTACTGGGGTGCAGCAGCACCCCGAAGAGTGGAGGCAGGTCAGTATGCCATGGAGAAAGCGGCAGCAATTTCTGTAGGCTTCGCTGGAGACAGGAGATAGCAGAAGTGGTTGAACATACCAAACTTCGCACAGATTGATGTTTATTCTCTTACACTGGGGCAGACCCTGGGTTGGCTACAGCCTGGGTGTCATGCAAGTCGTTGAAAGCAAACCTTGTTGTGGCTCAGCATTCAGGCAAATTCGGTGTTCGCCTGTGGGTGACCCAGCTCAGAGCTTCCTGGTGTCATTTTGTGATCATGTGAATCTGCTGGCACAACTGCTCCTAGCCAGAGAAATCTTTGCTCCTCCAAAACATGAATATTAAATCTTGGTCTTGAATGGAGGAACACAATTCCCGTGGAAATGGTGAAAAATGTCACAAAATGGGGAACAAGGGAGAGGGAAAAGAAATGGCTGATTTTGTCTTGTGACCATTTCATCAAATTGTATTCCTACAGCTTGCTGCCAGGCTTTTTGAATTACAAGGTGAATGCTGCGTGGACACCACAGTGCAGAACAGGAGGAGGTAAAGGCAGGATGTGGAGCTGGGAGTGTTCTGACAGCCTGAGTGCTGCACTGCTGAAGAGTGGAATTTAACATGGAGAAAAGGAATATTGCCACAAGAAGCACTTATAGCAGAAGACACTTTTACTGGATGGTCGGTACAAACTCTGTAGCCAGCTCTCCACAGGGCAAGTCAGCCCAGATAGACAAGAGAAGGTGGTTGTATTAGTTGGAGAACTTTCTTCCATACTGTCATCTGGAACTGCTTGAAAGCAAAGTACATAAAGATGAGGAAGGGATGAGAGACTTTGCTTCTGTTGGTTAATCAAAGGGGAAAAAAATCTTAGTACCATAAAAAAGAATGAGATAAATCATGTCACAAAGAAATTTGTTGCTGTGGTAAAGTCTTCCCCTTTCATAAAAAAAGAAACTAATATGGTTAAGATCAAGTATGAATAGGGCTTAACTCCATAGAGAAAATACAAATACAAAAACTATAGCAATCATAGAGGAAGAGTGGAGAAAGAGATAAAGGAGAGCACAGGAACAAGATGTGGGTAATTTGTAACTTAGAATCACATTCAGAAAGATTTAGAGAGCTTGTATCCTCCCAAAGGAGCATTGGCATGTCATTAAAACCTTTAATATTGTCTTGACAGCTCCTCTGTTCTTTGCATGTAGCTGACTGATAAGGCAATATTCTTAACTTTAGCATGGCTGTCTTTTTTGTTCCTCAGAAGTACCACTGTTGATCTTGCACTAAGAAAAGAAAAGGGAGGAATAAAAAACTCCTGGATCCCTTGAGATCTTTGCTTTTTTTTTTTTTTTTTTAAGAGTGGAGCCAGGAAGGCTAACAAAGCATTAGGGGAGCCTACAGCCTCTCTCCCTGCCCCTCTGCCCCTTCCCTGCTTTGCTGCTGGAAAACATTTCTTCAGCTTTGCTATGTATCTTTGCTGCAAAACCTGACTACACATCTGTGGGTTCGTAGATTATCTGCACAGTGACAGCCAGACTGTGAAACCCTCGCTCGTGACTTCAGGTCTGGCAGTCTGCTGGCTTCAGTGGGGCTGCTGCCGTTGGATGCTGTTTTTCAGCATGAGTAATGGTGTCACGATCTGGCCCATAAATTCTGGGTAATTTGTAAAGTGCCTGTCACAAAGTTATCTAAATAGCAACGGCACATTGAAAACTGTTCTGGGCTGTTGCAGAGAGGAGTCTTCTCAATTTGCCTCTCCAATACAACTTTGTTCTTAGTTCAGTGTGCTCCTTTCATACCTCATTTAAAAGCATCTGAACTCTGTTCGTATTATGCTAAACCAAGTACCAGCAAAACATGTTTCCTGAAGGCATTTTGATCCCTAATATTGACAATAAACATACTTGAACAGAATAATAGACGTTGGAATAGGTGTTAGAGAGGGCAGCAATTACCTCCCATGTTCTTCTGCGGTTTCTGAATGAATTCATTTTGGCTGTCTTCGTGCTTTTTTTTTTTTGAGAGAGAGAGTTTCAAGTGACCAATTTTCATTGGCACAATTCCATGGAAGTCAGATTCTAAACTGCATGCATTGTTGTTGTTCCTGGTTGTGTCTATGGTGTCTGTGATTGTACAGACTTAGAAAATATTTCATCCCTCACTACCCAGTTTTCTATCCACATGAGAATATTGATGGCAGAAATCTTCTTGTGCTCCCCCAGGCTGGTGAGTACGTGTGATGAATCACCTGGTCAACTAAAGGAAGGCACTTATGTGAATGGTGCATGTGGAATATTCTTTGAAAATATTTTGTGATCAAAGCAGAAAGAGGAAATAAAAATGAATATGTTTGCTGAATATAGAATAAATTAAACGTGGGGTTACCGCAACTAAAAGGCAGAACATGTTCTTTGAAAGAGATTATATTCACTTTCTATTCATAACAAAACATCTTCTGTTGTCCTGTTAATGTTCCTTCCTGGTGTTCCTGGTACAGGAACTAGAGGATAAAAGAGCCTGATTTGTGGGTTTTTTTTTGTTTTTTGTTTTTTTTTTTTTGTGAGCATCTCTTTAGAAGTAACAGTGTTTCAACACCTGGGCCAATGCCAAATTTCCTTTAGCTGCAGAAGAAGAAACAGAACTTAGAGGGCTGCCAGAGCATGGAGCTGTACAGTGGACTGGTGATGTAGGCACCAACGGCACTCCTGGGAATTCAATTCAGCAAAATACTGGCAGGGCATGTGATGAAGTGCTGTGCAAGTTAATTTTTGACTGTTCCAAAGGCTCAGTCAGAAGCCCAAACAGCACTGGGAAGCTGGACCTTGCTGGACAGTGAATCTGCTCTTTGGCTTTTGTCATGATATAATCACTTTCATAAATTCATCAGGCTTCAGTTTAAGCGCACACAAAACTGTCCTCTCACCATGGTAGACCACTGCAGCCAAAAAACAAACTAGCAGGCACACCTTAACTTTCTGCACAATCTCAGCTATGATAAATAACTCAACAGAGAGATTCCTCTGGGGGATGCTCTGCTGTCTTTGCAGATGCCATTGCTCTGCATAGGTAGCAAGAACCATTAGGCATATACCACTTCTCTTGAAGTTACCAGAGTGGCAGCAAAAGGGGGAAGTAAAAATCAATCTAGGCTAGGCCTGAAATAGTTGATGGTTTAGCCTTTCACCTGCAGAGTCACCACCAGTTTGCAACCCCACGTAATTCACTTAATAAGCTTACAGTGGCCTGGAAATTGAGCTTTTATCTTTATACATCAGTTACAGAATTAGCAATACTTCAGTTATTACTGTTCAGTAGGTGCTTATTGTAAAATAAAATATATAGTGGAATAAAAATGCATAGTCCTCGGGTCACAATTTCCATCTATTGTGAAGAAAGTCCCTTACAGATGTGGAAAAATAATTTTGCCAGGTTATTGCTGGGAATACAAAAGCACAAAAAATAGTGAACCTCGGATCATATGTTCAGCATCAGAAGTGGAAATAAAACTTGGGTCTCTTGACTCACTCTAGTATTCCGCCTCAGCATGATAAGGTGCTAGTCTTGTTTTAACTACCACAGGGCAGGCAGCAATTCTTCACAGGAAGTACAGTATTATTTGGCATTTCTTAAAATATCCAGTGGCAAGCTAGGTGAAGAATATGATGCTCGACTGTGCATGGATATGAAATTATGCTCTTGCTCAAATATGTGAGTAAAATACAGCAAAAGAAAAAACTTAGCTTCTCTTTTTTCATAAAGTACTTTCTGAATTGGAGGGGATTCCCACCTTTTAACGTGGCCCTGTTCAGTTCTCAATAGAACAGAGAATCCCCAGAGCACCCAGAGCACATGCTAACAATTTTTCTCAGCAAGTATTTCAGTTACTTGTTCTGACTAATCAGGGAGTTTTCAGTTTTTCTAGTGATTTCTCATTTACTTTGCTCCATTGATTTCAACTAAATTTCCTTTGAAGGTATACTCTTGGAAATCCTTAATTCACAAGAACAGCAGCTTCTTCTTTTTATATGCTATATACATAAAAAACAATACTTTGCATGGAGTCGTGCTGTGCCTTTCTTAAAGCACAGTAGAGTGCTATGGGACCGTCAATCAGAATTGTCAGATCTGATGATTCATGCACAGGTATGTGTTTGGCAGCAAAACGCTCTTGAGGCAGAGCTTTAAAACTGACGGATGTGCTTACCTCAAACAACCATGTGGGGCTGCTTTAGCGCGGCAGTAAGCTGAAACAAGTAGGCTAAGGGGGGGGGGAGCAAGGCCAGATGAGATGCTTTCTTATAGGATCTCCCATCAGTAGGAAATGTGTAATCTTTCACACTAATGATGCTGATCTTTACCCAAACCTGAAAGACAGGATCCTCTGTGCTAGCTCTCCTGAGCTCCCAGGATCTCCATGAGAACTGCTGGTGGCACAGAAACTGGGCACTCATAACGGGGCAGAATGGTAGGGAACTGCTGGGGGAGATCTTCCACTGAACTCCCGTTTCCTTCCTGCCAAGCCCACCAACTCTCTTTTTTCTTGAGCCCTCCAAAAGCTGTGCCTTTAAGCACATGGAAATTTTCTTACGATCTGATCAATTTAAAATGAATTGTTGGTTTCTGGGACTCAGTTTTTTTATTCTAGAGTGCTCAGATCTGGGATTCTAACCCACGGGAGATTGTGAGAGGCTTGTGAGAAACACTTGACTGAGTCTTTGCTTCCGCTTATGCTACCCCAGCAGTACTGACTCTAACCACCTCAATTAAACTTGAAGTTGTTATGATACGTCTCACTAAATACAAGGTGATGTTTCAAATTATGCTATCTAATGCTCATTATCCAAAATTAACACGATTTACAATCCACCTTTTACTTTTAAACTAACCAGCCTTTAATTGCTGTGCTCAGACTACACAAGCATGAGAAATTCATCAGCTGTTGTTCTCAGTAGGTGTTTAGTATGTCTCAAAGTCTGGTCATTTTACTCTCTCAAAAATATTGTACTTCATAGTGTATGAATTTCCTTATACATTTGCAAAACCACATAGGAAATATGACAAATGCAATCTTCGTCTCCCTTCATGTGCATTCCCACAGATGGCAGAAATCATAATGTATTCTATTCACAAATACATGACTATACTTCTTTCTAAAAATACTGCATATTATTATCTGCAAACCCTATGATGGCTGCATACTTGCTCTTAATGCTGTTCAAGTGACTCCAGAAAAATGAAAGCTATATTTCAGGATAGACTACATTTAGCAGAGATTTATTAACGTCTTAATTGTAGACCCTGTTCTTCTTAAAAAAAGAAAAAAAGTCAATTGCACCAGATCACAGAGGGGCAACTTGCTCTGGAAAATAGTAGTTTGAATATTGTGTTCCTTTCTGTTTTGAATCACTGAAATGTCTATAAGAACATGTATTCTTTCAATGACAAACTAATACTCAGAAAGCATTTAATTATAAATATATGCCGTCTTTTCAAAAAAAAAAACCTGTTTGTAATCTCTAACGATAATCACAATGGAAAATGGATAAGAAAACATACCATCTCCCTGGTTAAATTAAAAGTGGCAGATAAAATATATATTATCCCATTTACAAAGCTGCACTAAATAGGTGAACGAATCTGTTCTCTAGGGTCACTGAGATTGTTAAAGGCTTGGAGCATCTGACATACAAGGAGAGGCTGAGACTGCTGGGATCATTCAGCCTGCAGCAGGGAAAGCTCAGGAGGATCTTATCTGTATGTATAAATACCTGATGGAGGGTAAGTAAAGAGGATGAAATCTGACTCCTTGCAGTGGTGCCCAGTAAAAGGACAAGAGGCAATGGGCACAACCTGACATACAGGAAATTCAACTTAAACATAAGAATTATTTATTTATTTATTTATTTATTTATTTATGTACTGTTCGGGTGATCAAACACTGGGAACATTTTGCTCAGAGTCTGTGGGATCTCCATGCTTGGAGATGCTCAGAACCAAATTGGATATAATCCTGAGCAACCTGCTCTGGCTGACTCTGCTTTGACCAGAGCTTTGGACTAGACACCATCTCCACAAATGCTTTCCAACATCACTCATCTTGTGGCTCTGCGTTTCACATTTTTAACAGAGGACTGTGCCTGGAGGTCACAGGTTGAGTTTGTGAGGATGTAAGAGGGTGAACGTATGTAGCTGCCTCTCTCAACATGCAATATCGCTTGTTTGGTCTTGTCAAGGGGCTGTGGGGGTGGGAGAGGAATGTGCCTATGGGAGGCAGCCTCTGAGGTGAACCTGAAGAAACCTTCTTCAGGCGAAGCAGGGAGGCTGGGCGAGGTGGCTGTTCAATCCCCTGCCCTACTCCAATGGAGAACAGAGGTTCTCCCAAGCGATTTCTGGATGCACAACTGCTACCTTCACTCAGACACCAGGATTACTTCATCCACCTTTGCAAGGGACTCCTCTTCCTCCACTGGGACCATTAAAGAGAGGGAAAGGGCTTTTAAGTTTTGATTCCTGTTTTTCTAATGCTGTCCCTGGAACTAGATTCCTGGCACACAGCTGGGAACCTGTGCGCTGTACCGGGACGTGTTCTACACTTTAAGTGCTTTGGTTAGACATCAGGCAAATATTCACCAGTAAAATTTCACCAATCCTTATTACCTGTCACAGTGAACATACCTGCAGGAAACCATGGCTGACAGGGATCATCACTCTTAGTGCATGCACAGATGTAGCCTGTTTCTTAATGCCCTTTCCCTCAGGATCCAGTTCATGCGATACCTTAGATTCTACATATTAGGGGTTCAGTGACCTTGCTTCCTCCCTTTCCTCTGCAGTCTAGTCTTCAGCCACTTGAGATCCTTGTCTTTGCTAGAATGCTAAATGACAGGACATTTACGTGTGCTTGGTATTTTCTGGCCCAGAGTTTCCATTCTCAGAGCAACTACATTAAGCAGCTAATTCCCTTTTTCTTATTACCACCATCTATTAATAATTGCAGTCTTCAAGAATGGGAACATTCAGTATTTTCCCTAATGCAACACTCTCATTCAATTCAGATTAGATTCCTCCACCCCCCCATTTATTTTAAGGTGCAGTAGAGAAAAAAAACATGCAGAAAATAAGAGACTGTTTGTTTAAGAGTATGGCATATTTTTTGCAGAAATCTTAATTCATGCAGGAGAATTCTTAAAGACTTCTTTGTTATTGAGGTAAAGTCTGAACAGTTACTAGGCTCTAATCAATCTTGCTTCCTCAGCCTGCCACCTTTCCACAGTTAGGTACTGGAGAGACAAGATCTTCTCACTGCAGAAAATAGAAACCCTTTCTACCCATCCCACTTGTCAGTAGCAGAAGACTTAGCCTGCTTTACTGTGTCTTGTTTTTTGTTTTTTGTTTTTTTTTTTTTGAATGCTTTGTTTTGACTTCAGCAAAATACCAAATCAAAACGTTTTGGGGTCTCTAGTCTGCCCTGCAATATTTTCTCCCTCTATTTCCTAGTTTAGGGGTGTATGAAATAGGTCTATAGGGACTGCTTGAATCATAAAGTTTTTCCTAATGTTGCAGACAGTTGCTTTCAGAGACATATTGTGTGCCTAGAAGCTGAGTTTCCAGCCCACATACCCCCTTTGCTTCTGTTCGAAAGCTATTTAAGAACTCCATTCTTCTGATGGTTAGCAATCTCATTCCGTTTAAATTTACTGCTGGCCAGTTTATATTGATTTCCTCTTTTGTCAACGCTATCCTTTGCGTTGGCAGGTCCAATACATCCCTAATTTGTTTGTAGAACGCACTTATGCCTTTCCCCCTCCAGCTCTAACTTCGTTGGACTAAACAAACCAAACTCTTAGCTTCCTTGGGTGAAAAACCTCTCTGTTTGCCATCCTAGTAGCCATTCTTCACATCTGCTCTCATTTGAATGTAAGAAGACACAGCTGTACTGCCATATTTGAAGTACAGAAGATGAGATCTTAATACAAACAGGGGAGCATTAATACTCCACTCTTTCTACTGGCAGGGCCTTCTGTTTGAATTCATCATTTTCTGAGCCGTATCACAATGTTGGCTTTTGTGAACTTAATATACCTGGGTCTTTCTTCTTTCCCCTTTGTCATTTTCAACGTAGATGTGCTCAGAGTGCATGCTATTTCTGTGGGTATTTCTTGGATATTTGAGAGAACTGGGGAAAAATGGGACTCCTGGTTTCCTCCACTGTGATACTTTTTGTAGCCAAGCTGACTTTGGAGACATCTAACATAAAGAAAGCCAAGTGGGATGCAGTTTGAAGCCAACTTGTGAACTCTTTGCTCTTCATAATCCTTTGGAGACCTGAATTAGGTTAGATACTACAAAACATCTCAGCAAATTATGTGCAAACTTTGTATGAAGCATGTTAGCATTCGAATACAGTTATTCAAGTGACATTGCTCAAAACTGTTTTTTTTTTTTTTTTTTAAAGTCCTCTTACATATTCTGGGCCACTTTATTTGTCATGACTGTTTTTGGAATGCTTATTCTTAACAATCCAGTGCTTTGGCCTTTAAGTAATGCCTGAAAGTTCATGATTCTTCCCAGAAAGAACTGTTCTGATCTCAGCACAGCCTCATGTTGTCTCCACAGCCCAAACAGGTCCTATTATTTCTGAAGGCTGAAGTAAATCATACGGAGTCTGGACTGCATGTGACGTAGGACTGGAGAGTGCAGAAGTAATGGTGGAAAAAGAAAAGCTTACCTATCCCCGTCATAAACTGAGAAGAAAGGTTATCAGAAAGAAATGTAAGCAAAATAAATCATAGCTTCAGCATAGAAATGCATAAATAAAGTGTTTAATCTCTTTACAAATGTGACAGAGGAGCACTTCAGATACAGAATCAGTACTGTTATCCTGCTTGCTGTAGCAAGGGCTCAGTAAATGATGCAAGATGAAATAATCTGATTGATAAGGAATTTCTTAGCAGTTTAATGGTGTAAGAAGTAGTAAAGAAAAAGAATGAACTGAAACAAGAAACAGCATGAGATAGATGTCTAATCTTGGAAGTGCTAGAAGTCTTCTGCAGTTGCCAAGATTTCTAGTTAGCCAAGATGAGATGTAAACTAGATGTCACACAACCCAAGTGAGTGTGGCTGTATAAATGAGTGCGTAATGACCATGTAAAGTAGCATGCAAAGGGCAGATGCTGTATAACCACAAGGATGCATGGTAGATGCGGCAGATGCTATACAGTACGGCTACTTTTCATAATTTCCACCTCAATCCACTGGCTGCATCTTCTCTGTAGCAGCTCTGGAAGAATCATTCGGGGATTTCCAAGACATCTAGAATGGCAGTTCTTCTGAGAAGTTGAGCTGTAGCAGTGATGAGTTATGCAGCACTTCTGTAACAGCCAGGAACAGGGAAAAAAATCCCTTCTGGAAAGACAGAGAGGGTGAAGGTGTAGTTTGTGTAAGTTCTTCCAGGTTTCATTCTCTCCTTGCTCTGGCAGCAGCATGTGTTCTGAAAGATCTGCAGAACAGGAACTGGAGATTTGCCTTTTTTATTTGTTCACTGTATTGGATATTTTCTGAAATAGAGTACTGTCATGGCAGCTAGTCTGGTATGCCAGCCTGTGGACGTTGCGTCATTTAGTAAGGGCCATAATTAAAAAAATACTGATCTTTTCATTCTGTCTTTATATTTTTCTTTACAGTGCAGTTACACACTGAATTTCACTTATATTTTCATATCTATCTATTTATGGGAATAGTCTGCAGTGGGGCAGTGCTTTGCCACTCAAAATTTAGGAATACAGTAAAGGAAGGACCCATACTACTTCTCAGTGAAGTCATCAACACTGACTACAGAAGATAATTCTACACATGCTGTTTGTGTAGGATTTATTTTCATTCATGGAGACATTAAAACAGTTATTCTCAGTTTAAGAATTTGAACACTGTAACTTAAAGAAGTTAGAAAACATATTCTGCTTATGCAAATCTTGACTTTCCACACAGCTGATAGGTTTGTTTTTAATTTATTCTTTCAGAAGTATCATTATAGTATTATGTGTTTAAAATACTGAAAATTCAGTTCAGGAATGAAAAAATGGAAAGAGTATTTACTGCTTTTGACAGGCAGATTCAGCCCAAAGGGTTGTCAGTTTGGTAAGCATGTTCTGCTTATAATGAAACCAAAGCCTAATTCAGGCCTTGCCAAACCGCTAGCAGGATGGGTCTTACAGATCTGGGACACTCAGAAAAAGTGGAGTCAAAGCTCAGCTTTCATTTCACAAATGTGTTTCTTGCTCTGGTCTACCTCACATCTTAAGAACATGCCCCAGTATAAATCTATGTGACCTGTGATCAAATAAGCCAGAGAAAATGGACATATCTGTGTATGGCAGAGTAGAGGTTTCAGTAGTTCTCACTGTCCTCTAGCCTGTAAGTACTTCTCATGTAAATGGGCTCAGTTTTGGTCAAGACATGACCCGGAAACTTCTCTCAGAGACCTGCTCCATTACGTGTATCGTCCCTGCGGCAGTGTAGTGTAGCGGTGTGACAGCAGACACACTGGTTTGGTAAATGAGGTGGATGAGTGCCACAGCAGGAATTTAATAAAGCTCCCAGAATGGTGCTGAAGCTGAAGCTGTCCTTTTTTTTTATTTATTTTTTTCAGTCAGGGAGCTAAAAATGGCACAAATTCTTCAAGAAATGACAACAAAATTTGATCTATTTTTCCTTTAAAATACTTACTCCAAACATTCCCTGTCTTGAAGACACGTGGGAAGGGTCTTTCCAAGCCAACAACACTCCTGTGTTAAAAAACAGAAACAAAAACAAAAACACACAAGTAACTTGACTGTGGATTACTTGCTGTTCTGTTTCTCAAGACTCTCACTCAGCAAAAGCCCTTCGGTACATGGTAAAATCCATCCCTGTTGACTTAAAGCATGTACTCAAAGGCTGTCCTTAATTCAAGCCAGGGACCGGTGCTGTCTGCACTTTCGGTGTGATCAGATCTATAAGCCATGAAGCCGGAGGAGAGGAGAACATGGTCAGAGGGACAGGGATCATTTGCTGGAAGACGTACTACAGTCACCCCCGTGTCAGTTGTGCGTGTTGTTTTTATTCTTCGAATCAATAAACGCTTGAAGCCAAGGAAGAAGAAAGAAGCCATGCAGTAAAACACAGTGTGTGGTGCTGGCCCTTCTTGGAGAGGGGAGCAGCAGCCGGTTGAAGCCACGCGAACAAATGAGCTATTTGTGCGGCCATGTGATCCAAAATGGGAGACGTGTCACACTGCAAATCTGTGTGACTTGGCAGGCGTGTGCGAGACAGGAGCTGCAGGGCCTCCTGGGTTTTCCACCACCCTTCAGATCCCTGGCTGTCACATTAATCCTGGTTTAAATCCAACCTCCCTGTTCCAGTGATTGACTCCTACATCTTTTTTTCATCTCACAGAACAGCCAAGCAGCATCCCGCGCAGCTGAAAGCTATTCAGCTCCAGGATTGGCCTACCAAGCACACACTGCAAGAGAAGCTCGTGGCCTTTGGTGGTGGTGATGGCCAAATATGTGTGTAATGTGCTTAGTCTTCACTAGCCCACACAGCGAGAGTCCCTGCTCCTCTCCTGAACCTGGGCGTAACACTTTCCCTCCACCATCGGGCGGGCCAGCTCTAGACTAATATTTTCTATATAGTTAATTATGACAGGACAAGTGCTGTACCCCAGTGGAAATTTGCCATTTGAAAAATTGCCTAAAAACATATCCTATAGTAAATGTTTCTCTGCGTGATTAAGTGTGCATGTGGACTGTGCTGTGCAGAGGGTTTCCCAAAAACAAACGTCTCGACTAAATCTTTTGGCAAGGCCTCATTGTTTTTCTAACAGTTTATCAGCTTTTGTGTTATTTACTAATGGCAGGAATTACTCTATAACTCCTTTTAAAACTAAAAAATCTCCAAAGCCTGCAAAGACAGAGACTGTAAAGGTGAAAAGAGAAGGATGGGGAGAAGTAAAGGGTTTCATTCTCAGGAACAAAAATGCCCTTAGAGTTCAGATATGTTCTTTGGACTGTGAAACTTGGGGTCAGCTCCTTGTTTTGCCTCAATCTTCATGCACTCTGTTGGCACCTCATTTGCTGGGTTGTGGGACCTGATGCACAAAGGGTCGGGAATGTGCTAATTCCAGAGCAAAGGCGAGGTGGCCACTGCAGGCTGCCACCACTGAGTGGCAGGTCAAGTCATTGCGCGTGTGCTGCCATGGAGGTCCATGTGTCCTGCGTTTACAAGCAAGGCAGTACAGCTGCCTGGCCCTTCACTATGCCTTGTCAGCACACAGATGGTTTGGGGTTAGCTGGGGAATCTTCACTGTCATCTTAGGTGGGTGGAACAGACGAGACCTTCCTTCTTCTCAGTGGATCTCAACCATCTCGTTTTCAAACCCTTTACCACTTCGTGGGGGGCATGTAGAGTCACCTGTGCTGTGATTGCAGTCTCTTTAAGGCAATATAAGCTTAGGCTACTACCAAACTAAGAAGTCCTGCCCTCTGCCTTTGGCAGTGTGCTCTCACTCCTCCTTTCTGCCAGCTGGTGTGTCTGTGCATGCCTCTGTGGTGAGCTGGCTGGGGAACTGAAGCCAAAAACTGACCTGACCAGAAGAAAAAAAAAAAAGAAGAGGAGGAAAAAACCAACACCCTTTTTCTCCTTCCCAGAGCCCCAGGGGAATGGGTAGGAACAAATGAGGGTGACAGGGAGCGAGACCACCTATGTAGCTGGCAGCTCCTGCTCACACTGGCTTGAAGGGGCTGCAGACTCAGCCTCTGGAGACCTTTCACAAGGTGACTAAGCTGATCTAGTGGCTCCCTGCTCTTGGAAGGGATAGTCCTGCCCCAGTCCCTTCCCTGCTCCCCAGCCCATGCCACTCTGCTACTTGTCTGACCCCTGGGCGAGTTGGGTCGGATTGCTGCACTGTAGAAAAAAAGTCAGGCTGAGTTTCCTGAGGAACAGGCAAGTACCAGAGCTCTCTGAAGATGGTGTTGAGGCCCCCGTCCAAAGCAGGACTAGGAGCAGGATCAGTCCTTTCGACAGCCCTGAGCTGCTGGATTATTCCAAGCACTGTTTTAACCCGCTCTGGGAGACACGAGAGGAGTAGGAGGTTTCTGCATGTGTTGCTGTGAAATGGGGCCGCACTCCAAGCTGGGAGGTGGGCTCCTGCTGAATATTTGGTTCAGTTTCTAGCAAATGCAGCCTGTGCTCTGATGCACTTGATGGCTTGCAGATTTCTCTGGGAGCATATTCTGTAGCTGGCAAAAAGAAACACAAGAAAGGAAGGAAGCAGCGCTGACTGCATTTCAGACCTTTTTTGTTTGCCTCATCTCTTCCCAAACGTGCAAAGACATCTTGCAACGCCAAAGTCCCAGTGCAACACAGGGAGGAAACATTGCTTGGAGCCATAGAGCAAATTTCAGCACAGACCTTTGCCTTTCCTCTTCAGATGGACTGGTGGAATTTGATGGGCATAAGACAAGCTGTGTGAATGAGAGAGCACCTCCCTGCAAAGCCTGTTCCCGTAAAAGCCCTCATGGTGTGCTCTGTCTCGGTGCTTCGAGCTGGATTTCTCTGAAGATAAGAAAGGACTATTGCAATTACATCCTCGGAGACAAATTAACACAATTCCACTCTGTGCTCATACAAGACTTACAGTTCTGTGATCTGCCAGGGTTGCAGCACAGTTAATCTTAGAAGCAGAGTTTTATAAAGGTGCTAACTGGTGTTTCATGGAGCCCCTGTGGTGTTTCGCTTTCATACAAGGCCTTATTTGGAGAAATGCTGCGTGAGCATTTAAAGCGGTTCCAAGGGCTGTTTGATCAGCCAGAATGGTTCCTTTGGGCAGTATTTTGGAAAAATAATATTTTAAAATTGCACTTTGTAAAAATTCCGAGGACATACACTCTGAATTGTTGAATGTCAGCATAATACCGTTTTGAGAAACATTCTTTTCCTTACTTTAAACTGTGACAAAAGAACACAGAAATGAGAAGGAAACCAAACTGCACAACTTAATACAGTGACACTTTTTAACAGGGTTTCCACAGTTTTCTTTATATCACAGTACTATGTTTCTGAGGTGGGATTTTTTTTCATTGAAGCCAAGGACACCTCCTTCCAGAATTAAATGTATTAGGCTTTCATAAGTAGCTACTACCAGGGGGAAATTGCATGTTCCTTCAGGTTATATTCATTTGGAGCTTTTGGAAAGGATTCATGAGAAAGACCTCGTTTGTGTTCAGTCCCCAGCCTGCCTCACACTTCAGTTCTGTCACCTCTCACAGTGGATGTACGAGTATAATCCCGTAGGCACCTATGTATTTTAGGAAGCGTGCCATGGCAGTGCAGAGGGCCACACTCTTTCTTTTCCCTGGCTGTGGAGGTGCTATAGGTCCTGCAGAGAGGTACCCAGGAGAGCAGGGAGAAAAGAGAACTAAGGGGGGGAACGGAAACACTGAGCTTGTCTATAGCTCTTGACTGTTTGTGTTCAATAAAGCTCCAAAAGCATTTTTTTGCAAGTTTTAAAGGTCTACCTTTGGTGTCCTGGCTGTATTCCAACTTGTGTGATCTTTCCTCCTGACCTACAAGTCCCTCTTCAGTTTCAGCTAAATAAGCTATTTCTCATTTTCTGTCTGTTTACCTTTGCTGTATCCTGTTAGGACTCCATCTGTGAGGTGTGGAGCCCTCCTGTGATATCCCAAATAGAAAAAGGTAGCAAAAGCCTTTCAGTTCCAGTAAATGTTTTCAAAAGATATTCCCCATTCCACTGCTGGAAGAATAGCGGGACAAGAGTTTGTGCAGGGGTCTGCCCTGCCCACCTGGGCAACCAGGCACTGTGCAACGGATGTTCCTCTGGGCTGGACTGGGAATTTCATCCCAAATTGCAGAGGTTGGCATTAATGAAAAGGGATTTTTTCTTGTGAGAAATTTTGGTGTCAACAGCTTGAAAAGATTTAAATGGGGTTTTCTGTCATCCAAAAATGCCGGTCACCTCAAGTGCTGAACTTTCTTTTGACTTCACTAGCAGCAGGCAGCTTTCCGAGCCAAATGGATTTGGGTCCTTAAACTGCTGCTGCTCTTCCTTTGACTGATGATCTGTGCGCTCGGTTCAGTGGGCTGTGTGCCATGAGCTGTACAGCTCTCTGGTCTGGGCTGTCCATGCACATGTATGCCGTCACTCCTTGTGCTTTGCAAAGGGTAGTGTTTGCTTCTTAACCCTCAGTTCCCCTGAACTAACCCATAGTTGGAGATGAAGCCATTTTTCCTGTTGAAACCCTCACCACCTTTCCCTTCTGCTTCATTCTTAAAGGTCTGAATGGCATTATTTCTTCTTCATCTTTTTTTTTTTTTTTTTGAAAGTCTGCAGTTAGGTGAGCAAGTTAGGTCCCAACAGCCCAAACCTGCCTCACCTGGGGCCCCCACCAATGCACCCTCTGCCCGCTGGCCAGGAGCTCCCACTGACACATGCTCCTTGCCTGAGCTAGTGTGTAGGTATAGCCTGATCTCCAGCCCTGTCTCTGGTCCCATCTCCTCCTACTTATGTCTGGGCTTCTTGGATGAACCATGAACCAAGTTCATCACTTGCCTTCTTGGAGACTGTTGATAGACCCAGTTATAAGTCTCTGCATGGCATGTTTAGATGCCATGGGATGATGCCCCGTTGGTGAGGACACAGTCTCTACTGTGGTCAGCCTTTGCTCTTGGGTCATCCCCTCCACATGGAGTATCCCCTGCTCCCTGATAGTCATTATTGTCATTTCTCCTTGTTACCTACAGATCTTTCAGAAGACAGTGCTACTGTTATTATTAAGCTAGAAATAGAAAACTGGAATAAAACTCTGAACCTAACGCGACCTTGAGATCATCTGGATTCAAATATTTCCTTACTCTTCAGCTGGGTCTCTCCCTGCAGATGTTGGGCCCCTTACCATTCATGCCTAAATGCATCCCAGATTGTGGGGAAGTCTTCATACAGGAGCCTCTTATTTCGGGACTTATTGGATTTCCTTCAGGATTAATCCATGGTGCTAGCCTGAGATCCATGATCTTACAGTCTGTAGGCACCTCTTTAGGGAACCACTGAACACCAGTGCAGGATCCCTGTCTTATTGATCTTCCAAATCAAAGAGAGCACTAGGATGTGAAGTGACATTTTGAGGGTCAGAGCCTTTATCAAGAGACACCAACAGGGAAACCGACCTCTTTGCATTATCCTCAGGACTACAAATGGTTCATTAATGAAGCTGGAGCATGCTAGTGTACCTAGATCCTAGCACAAGCCAGCAGTTCTTTTCTGAAGCTTGACACCCACAGCTCAGTGGTGCTTGCTTCTAGGGAAACATCCTTGTTATGTGGTCACTGGGAACACAGAAACGTGTCCCTGATACCTGAGGTGCCAGGTACAGGACAGCTCAGCTACTCTCAGAAATGTCAGATCAACCATGGCTTGATTCATGGAGGAGGTAATCCTCTGCGAACCTGACCTGAAAGCCACAAAGATAATAATATTCCAAGAAACCATGCCTCTTTGTCTCTTCAAGTCACCGTAAATTGCGGACAGCTCTAAAGAAGGAAGAAACTGTTTCACCTTCAAATACAGACCTCCTGGAGTGATCTATGGCAGTATGTAGGAAAAAAGAAGCAATTAAAAAGCATCCTGGAAAACTATATCATTGAATATCCAAGCTATCTCCATCCTCTGATCACTAACAAAAAAAGAAATGAACCCTATCAGTAAAAGTCATGAGACACATGATTCTCCTGTGGAGAGAAATATGGGATCAGTTGTACCTGACATTTTTTATGCATGGCTGAAGGATGTTCAGATATCATGGTGGGGTTTCTGGGGTGCATCTTCAGAGACATGTGAGAGTATGTTCTAAATGTTTTATGTATCGGGAGATACAATGTCTTTTAAGTTTCTTATCAGTGCTATTTGTCTAAAATCTTGAATAATCTTCTGAAATATCTGTCTTAAGGCATTCATCTCTGTGTGGGTCATAGAGTTAGCAGAATGAGGGTCAGCCACCAGACAGGATTTGGCAATTTTAGGGACTTTATTGCCTATTTTTTTTTTTTCAGTTGTTTTACTTCAATCACAGAATTAGATGCTGATTGCAATGCACAGACTGAGAACCAGGTTCAAACTCTGTCCCCAGTTGAGCACTTGCAAGTCTTCAGAGAATATTGAACCATGACTGGCATCTTCTATAATAATTATTGCAATGACTTCTAAAAATATCATTGATGACAAACTCATGCTTTTACACAAACACATGTATTCACAATACAGGAGGAACACTGTCGCACATCAAGACTATGCCGGTGGATCTCAAGGTCTGATAAATGAATACAGAGTCCTTTACTTCTAACATTATATCTGATCCAAATCAATCATGGATTAGATTGGTGACAGACTATTTTTTTTAAGCCTATATAAAATGAACAAGGTCTTCAGTACATAAGCCATCATTTTAATGAAAATTTTCTCTCCCATTGGTATTAGTAACATGTAAGAGATTATATACATGCTAAATTCCCTGTCCCCCTCTCCTGCCAACTCTATAATGAGATTCCTCCAAACTAAACCTACATATTGAAACTCCCCTTGCTATTCTGCGGAGCAGGGCCTGGGGCAATTATCCAGAGATGTTTTTCTTGAACATCTTACAAGAGGTAGGTTCATTCAAGTGTGATTTTGCAAATGGAGGCAAAATTATTGTGGCCAGGGAGAACAACAGTCCAAAGTACATCCTCTTTCATGTGGCAAGGATATCTGTTCCTGGGAAACATATGTTCTTTTCTTATCATAATGCCACCTTGAAGTTTCACTTCTGATGCAGAGGAAGAGCTCCGTCAAGGTCTTTAGGCACCCAATCCCCGCTGAAATAATTTAGAGGTAGGCACCTAAATCTTTTGGATGGTCAGGGCCCAAATTTACATTTTTATGTCTTTGCTTGCAGCTCGGATGTGTTGTCCATTCACACATAATCTCTCAGTACAAAATTCAGTCTTTGTATGTGCAGAGTCATACCTTGACCCTAATGAAGTCTGCAGTAGCTGATAAAGAATAGTACTAATGTAATGATGGTGAAAGACACCTCAGTGAACAGAAAGCTTACAGTCACATCAGACCATCTAATCACCAGCCTCACCTCTTGACACCTAAATGGAAACAGCTGCAAGCCAGAGATTTTTCAGATTTGTTCATAAGATTTCCAAATGTATTAATTATTTCTGGAGAGTAAGTAAAATGGCTATAGCAATTACAAGATTTGGGACCTTCACAAATATTTGTTCAAAGAATTTCCCTCAGTCTAATTCTTGTGCCAGCAAACCCCTCCAGGAAGGAGTCTAACATTCCCAGATCTCACAGGTCAGATTTAGCCCCTTCTGCAGAACACACGCCTATGGGTTTGACAACATTTTGAAAAGGCACTGTTTAAAGCTGGCTGCAGCAAGAAATTAAACAAATAGCACTGATAATGGGAATAACCTCGGAGCGAGTGTACTTTTTGGTGACCAGAACACTTAGAATAATTTACTATTGTATGAAGTGAAGCAGCTGGTTAACTTAAAATATTCCTCTCTTCCACACAGAGAGAGGGATGACCGCAGGAAGCAGTTCTAGAAAGCCTTTCTCATTCCCTTGTGGCTTGTTTTGCTAAATCGGTTGCAGCAGAAGAGCTGCTCCAAATGGTGCATTTTTCCTGTCTTGGTTTATTTTGTACTTGTTCAGTAAAATAGATTCCAGAAAAGACAGGATTGTATAATTTTTAATCAGATTTGTTAAAAATAGCTTGGCTGTGGTGAGAGGGATGACCAGAGGAAGCGATTTGTTTCCTGTGATCGTTCCTCCTCCTTCACCAGCGGTCTTTCAGAAGGTGAGCAGAAGTGAAAACATTAACTTTACTTAAAATTCATTGCAAACAGTGAGCGAGTAGCAGGGCTACCACAACTCTCATAAATTACATGCAAGCCTGACCCTACTGGAGGACGGGCCTGTAGCTTGCTGAAGGGCTTTCAGGGCTTGGTGCTGCCGCCCCTGACCACAGTGGCACACAAAATACACAGTGCGGAGATGCCCCGGGGACCCAGGGGCCGAGCTGCTTGCTCAGTGACCGGGTCTGTCCATCTGCCCCAAACCTCTGCAGAGGCCAACCTGGGGAGGAAGCCCTCACCCGCAATGGTTCCTGCCTGCTTCAGAGGGGAACAGCGTGGGCCTTCATGTGGTCATGGCTCCCGCTCTTCATGGGAGAAGAAGAAGGTCTGGCGCGGCTGTTGTGGGATCCCAGCTAGCGCAGGCTGTGAGAGCAGCAAAGCACCTTTTTTTTTGCAGCCTTGCCATAAAAGGGGAAAAACAAGGAAGGTGCTGTGGTAAACTGTGGTAAAATAATCAGTGGAGCAAGCCACAATGGGGCTGAAAGCAGCTGGCTCAGCACGATTCATCTGCCTGAACTGGGAAGCTTCCTCCTATATCCAGAACTTATCATTTTTGTCCTGAAGGACTTTTCTGCAGGTCAGTTTTGCCAGATAGCTTGGAGAGCTACTTCGTGCTCAGTCCGCTTTAATAATAACAACAGCAGTGAAACTTTACAAGATGTTCTTTCCTCTGTGTCTGGCAGGATCAGCGGTTCAGCCAAGGTCTGGCTGTCCACTGGCTCCAGACACGGAGCAGGGGAAGGCACGTGGTGGGAGCATAGTGGCTATAGTGGGGCTTGCTCAGAGCAGGAGGTTAATTGGAGGTCCTGGTTGAGCATACAGGGAAAGAAACCTGCCCCTGTGCCGGGGGGATGTGTCGGCAGTCTCTCCGTGCCAACCAGCATTTTTTACTGAAAGTACTGAATTGATTGAACCATTCAAAATGGATACAGAAGCCACCACATCAGAGAAATCATTCTCAAGGAATGGGCTCTGGACAAAGCCCAGGATATAAACACACTTGGAAAAGTCAAAGGACATTCATGTTTTCAGCTGGGGGAGGGGGAGAGAAGTGCCATCCAGTGCCCAGATGGCAGAATTAGTGTTTTTTGTTTTGTTTTGTTTTGTTTTGTTTGTTTGTTTCCTTTTGGAGGAACTTTCTCTGAGGAGTCTTCTAGCAAAAGCAAAGTCTGGGAGACAGAAAGACGCACCAACAACATCTTCTCCTCCAAGTCCACTTCTATGCGTCTCATTAGCAGTGAAGAACTGAAATAGCAAATCTTTGGCAATAGCTTGGAAAACTTTTTTATCCCTTGGAGCAGTCTTCTTTGAACATTTGTGTTTAAGCTAAAAAGAAGATCATATGTCATTTGAGCTGACTGAAACAAAATAATAACTCCATCAAACTTCTCTCTGAACCATTTTAGCACATCACTGAAAGGGGTGAGTGCATCGCAAGAAAAATGTGAAAACAGGACCCATTAATAGGTCCAGGGGAAAGGAAATTATGAGGAAGTGATGATGATGACAGGAGGCTTTCATGCTCAAATGAGATTTTTTTTCCTCCTTGTCTACGCTAACTAAAAAACTTCTAAACATCTCATAGGCACAAGAATATAAACACATAATCTCCGGGCCATAGGTACTGCAAACACTCGAGCCTCTGCTTATCTTTACTCACATGAGCAGCTCCCATTGAAGATATAAACCATAGAATTTGCTTACAGCAGAGGAGGAAATGTTTGGGGCCGTGTAAGTCAAGTCCAGCAGACAAGCAGGAGTTTGCTGGACCGGGGCCTGTGGACCAAACTGCACTTTCAAGCAAGTCGGGTCGCATTTGCCTTTTGGCTGCTGAGGAAGCAGGATCCGGCCCTCAGTCTTCCCAGTTACATGTTGGGTTTTCACTTTTTCGTGTTCCCTCTCCAGGGCAAGCATCTGCTAAATTTAGAATACCTTTTTTAGAATTTGTTTCATGAACACACACACACACACTTATACTGTAAAAAAAACACAAAAAACAACAACAACAAAAAAACCCCGCAGGCTCTTGAAATGCCATTTGTGAAACGTTCCAACTATGTGCAACTGGCTCAGTTACTACAGCTCACAATTGCCATCTGAACATCTATTTTTCCAAGCATTTAAGAAAAGTGATGTGTACATTTTTCATGTGTAATTAGGCAGCGTAATGTGATCTCTTGCTGCAGTCAAGCTGCCATGTGCCGTAGCCTCACTGAATAGCTTCCAGATTTCAACCCAATCTCTTCTGTCTAGACTCTACGTTGCTATTTTTTTTTTCTCTAAGCTTAAAGCAGACTCCAATATAAAATGCCAAAAACAGAAGGTTTTGTCCCTCTTTCTCATAAAGATGTGGGACAGATCTCAGAGGCCCAGACGAGAGCTGGGTCCCAGACTTTCATAAGACACGTGTCGTCTGAAGCTGACATTAAAGATTGTGCAGGCATTTCAACAGGTCATGCACACGCAGGGAAAAAAATGCCGAAAAATATGGTTTTCATTAAGAAAGTGAGTATTTTTAGAGAGGTGTGGTTCAGTGCAGATGAAAAGGAAAGAAAGAAAAATGAAAGCAGCACAAGAGATCCCAAACTGCAACATTATTTATATTGCTGTTGAAATGCAGTGTGTTCTCTTTATGAAGCTGCTTTTGGGAGTGAAGTAATATAGACCCTGCCAGAACCAGGTGCATATCATGTAGACTGTTTATAATCCAAGTTAAAGGATAGCAGATTTATACCAGAAAGAACTCTCCAAGGAGACTTTGGAGTTTAAGCGTACTGTCTTAATCTATACATTACCTCCTCAAAAAAGCAGTTGTCTTTAACAAAAAATAAAACACAGTTTCAATGAATTCACAGATAATTCCAGGGAATTTTATCTAGTGTGATATACCTTTAGACTGCTTATTGTGTTCCCAGCTTTTTATTTGACTCTAAGTTGTTTTATTTCTGCGTCAAGAAAATGAAAAAGATCAGAGAGGAATCATTTCCACGGAAAGATGTTTTTGTGCAATATAAGCAAAAGGATAGGTTTTCTCTGACTTGCGTTTCTGGCGACTTGTCCTGAGATGTTGCTGCAGTTTGCATGCACTGCAATGGTTATTTCTACTCAAAGCAGAAAAGGCTTTTGTTTTAGTGAAGAAACATAGTTGTAAAAATTCTCCCCCACTTCTTTTTTTTCTTTTATTTTTTAGTTTCATGTTCTTTTTTTTAAAAAGCTTATTTTCTCACCTGTACTCTTGTAGCACCTCATTCCACATTTTCTGTTTGCTATCAAGAAAATGGTTTTGGTCCCATTGAGGAAGTGCTCTTCTGCCCGCTTTTTGTATAAATAGTAGATTGGTTGGAAAAACAGGAACATTTTCACTCATTTCTGAGAGAAAGTGTGCAATGCCTGCTAAAAATTCCCATGCTTCTGGAGAACCAACTGTTCTTTTCATTAAAAGAACATCCACCTACTCTAGTGAACTTTTCAATACTTTCTCCCATTTTTTAATCATGGTAAAAAGTGAAATGTTTGAAATGATTGTGCAAATACTTTCTCATCCGTGCAAAGGGAAACTAATGCCAAAACCTAGCTGTTCAATATGAAGCTGCCTGTGAAATTGCAAATGATGACAGCAGTCTGTATAATAATTCAATGATTGTGAAACTTTTTCAATTAGAATTAAAGTCAAGTGAAATCTATGTGTTTTTTTTTCTCATATGTCTGATATCTAAAATGCTCACAGGAAGTGGTTTGCATCCTGTTTCAAAGAGCTTTGCAGAAATAAAGCTAAGTAATGCTACCACATTTGGCAAAGGGGAAAAAAATGAGGCTCTGCACTGAACAGCCTTTCCTTACAGATGCAGAGGGGCCAGTAGGTATCGCCTGGCTCCCATGGCATGACTGCACAGTGAAAGGCAGCGACATGCAAAGCCAAGTGCTTTGACGGAGCCCCGCACCGGTGTGTTCGTACGGCGTAGATGCCATAGACAGCTGTATGCTGCTGCTGAATCTGAATGCTGGGTTCCTTGTCAGCAGCCTTCTCCCAGTGTTTCATTTTAATTTCAACCTGGTACCGGTGTGAGGTTTGCCACAGTTCATAAAGTAAGTCCTCATTTCACTAAAACAGGGATTTTCTGAGCTGTAAATCAGGGTAGAATATTGACGCATGGACTGAGGTGAGCCTCTGCAGCAGTTTTTTACAGAGCGTCTACACTAAAATGTACCAATTTCTTAAATCTTAAGGCCAGATGGGACCCATTATGACAATCTGATGAATGATAGTAAAAACCATAGGATTTCTTACAGTTGTTTTGTGTCCCTCTCTTGTTATCATCTGTTGCATATTTCTGGACATACCCTCTAATATTTTCAAGAACGTGAAGGGCCTAGTTTTGATCTTCATTCTGCTCATGAGTGTCACCAAATATATACATGTAAGGCGAGGAGCAAAGCCTTTCTTCAGCCTTCATGCAAAACTATAGCTGCCCTGGGAAGCTGTCATCCTTCATGAGCCACATTATGACAGATCATTATGTCTAGCACACCTATGCTATGTGTGTAGTTTGACAAAATAAATCAGTTCTTGGTCTGAAGAACCTATACTCATATTTTACTCTAAAACTGTACTGTCAGAAGCATACTTCAGGGGTGAGATACACTTTTGAATTCTTTGCTTTTTGTAATAAACAGTGCATGTGAGCCTGGTTCCCTCTTGACCTACCAGCATCTTTCGGTGTTCTCCAGTTAACTCAAAGGCTCAGGTACAAAACCAAGGAAAGCATATCGCTCTGTGGGATAATCCAAAGTTTTCTGAGGCTGTAAGTAAGAAAACAATGGGGCCCTAGCATGCCATTTTTTTCACATGTGACAGAACAAATAGACTTCACTGAATCCAGTCCAAATGGCAGCCCTGAATTAAACGTTCTTCGTTTTTCATCGTTTCAGCAGATCACATGTGAAAGAAATGTGGAACAAAAATTGTTCATGCTGAACAAGACTGGGGGTTGTGTGACACACAGGGCATGTGCCACCAACCAGCCAGTCATGGAGGACTCCATTAAGGTGCTGCCTGAGAAGCATCTGTGGCGGCATGCCCATCCCCACGCACAGATGTGCCACCCACACCTCCAAGTACTGCGACTCCAACCTGAAAAGAGTGGTCCAGTTACCGTCATCTACTTTAGATGTATAACTTCAGCATTGAAAGTAGGGGGTAGGTCTCTGCCTTCACTGTGGTTCACCCAGAGGGTGATTCAGTGTCACGTCCAGAACTGAGTCACCTTCTGCAGAGGCCTCTCCCTTCCTCTCCAGCGAGGCACCTGCGCTGGCGCCCGGCAATGCAGCAGGGTGAGCTCTGACCTGCCTGCGATCTAGGGGTGTGTGATTTCTAGGGTGTGCGGAACTTGTTGGCATTGCTGCCACAAGGTAGGTGTGAAAAGAAATGTGTGTGTGTGTATGTGCACATGCTTGTGTGTGCATATATAATCGCAGCTGTGGAAAATCACGGATCTCCTGTTTTTATATTCCTGAGGGTTTTGTTTTCCAGGGGAGGCTGTTTTTCTGCCTCTGACTATAATTTCAGATATTAGTCTGTTTTATGGCACATCCAATGAAGAGACAGTGTAGAAACTTGTGCAGAATTGCCCAAATAAAAGAGGGTCGTGGTAAAATGAGGTGATTATATACGGGGATAACTGCATAGACATTGGTATAGAGGAAGAAGTAAATCTGCATGCTGGAACCACATTTCTTAGAGCTGTATGCACAGATCTGCTAGCCAAAGCCATATATCCAGCTGTATAGGAACTTGCATATTAACACAGGACTGATTCTATACACCCAAAGGCAAAATAAAGGCTTTTGCTGCAACCATGAAAATGCAGAAAACAGAAGAACAGAATAATGTAAAGAAGAGAGACAATTAAAACAGTTCACAAATTTAAATCCTACTAATAGTTTACTTATTTAGATATTGAATCTTTGTTTAGTTTCATCTGTAGTATGCTACAGCCTCCTCAGAGACTGCTACATGCCAAGTAATCGAAGCGAATGTAAAAATGTAAGGATGTGTAAATAACAAGCAAGTAACCTTATGGTATTTAAACTTATTAATTGCTCTCTACTGAACAGTTCAAGCATTTTATTTTTGGTCAGACTTGTCTTCATGCATTATTTATCTATTTATATTTAAGCAGCCATTCTGACCTGAGTCATTTTTGTATGCTGGCTGAATTCTTCACCGGTAAATAAATGCACACTTTAGAAATTATGGCATTTTGTCGCCTACCCTAGCTTTGCTTTCGTGGCCTTTGAAAATGCTCCAACTTTTTGCTTTCCTATTTTTGATTTTCACCATGTGGTTGAAGAAGTTCGCAGTTCTTGCAAAGATGCACTGCTCAGCATTTCTGTGTTGATTCATCGGATGAGTTGTTATTCCTTGAATCTAGGCAGTGATGCAGAGAAATGCCCCTTTAGAGAGGGGAGGGGAAATGCTTTGGTTAAAATAGGAAAAGACACAAATTCTGCCCCTCACATTCCCACCCCAAACTGAGAACGAGTCAGAAGTTCAGTCATGGGTGCTGAAATGTGCATGGGAGGGCTTATTTTGTTGTTATTCCAGCTTGCCTTGTGCCGATCTTCAGTTTTGTCTAGGTTGGGACTTACCTGCCAAAATACAGGGGAAAGAGCTGACAGTTTCATCTTATATTGGAGGGCTTAGGAAGGATTCAGGCGAGCATCCCAGCTTTCCCATCGACCAGATCAGACCTTTGACATTTTTTAATTTCTTCCATCATTACTTGTGGCCTCATAAAAAACCCACTGAAATTCATGCGAGTCTCAAGTCTGGGCCTTTCCTGCTAACACATTGCTTGTGTTTTAATCTCAGCTATCAGTTTAAACAGAAAAAAAATACCGAAAATGAAAAACACAAACAAAGAGGCAGTTTCCTTTTCCTTTTAGCTAATTGTTTAGGAAACAGTGTGAATTGTTTTAAATTGATACAGCAGTCCTGAATATTCTATTGATGTTGAATATCCTGGTGACCAACATCCTATTAGTCTGAATACCTTACCTAACCACATACTTAATCAGGTAAGTTCCAGTTTCTCTCCTAACAAAGTGCTCTCTTTTGCTGCTTTAGAGCTTTTAACAAGAAATGCTCCTTCTTTCTCTAATTAAAAGTGATTCTCACACAGAAGGCACTCCAGTGGGCTTCTCAGAGACTGCCAAAATGCTGTCAGGGTTCAGCCTGTGACTCAAAGAAATCCATGATTTCTCTTTTAGCTCTAAAAGTCATCTTTTCTGGTACTTGAAAAATAGTTGCATGTTAATATCTAGGCAATAGAATGTATCAATATAACTGTCTATCTCTCTTGGTTTAAATGTCATCTTTGCCTGAGAGAACCTTTATTAGTGAATGTCATGTACACCTGTGAGAGGCAATATTTATAAATGTGTCCCCCTTTTTTTGCCAAACTAGTTCATCTTAATGGTATTTTCATAGGTAAAATGTTAATTCTTTTTGATTTTACTGAGAAAATCAGGTGCTGGAACTGCATTTTGCAAAACAAGAATGTTACATTGTGTAAAATATAATCTCCCCTGCACTCATTTAGTTTCATATTAAAAGAAAAAAAATCGTTCATGTATCCTATTTTATTGTTAATATCTATGATAATTAGTGTTACTAGCTTTTCACTAATATCCTTCTTTCATCAGTTCTATTGAATGAATTGGAGTTGAAATGCCTCTGAGACAGATAAGGCTTAGACACTTGTACAAGTGCTGGAGCAGCAGCACGCAGCAGGTGAGTGGTTTGTCCAAAGCCACATGATTTTGTCACATGCCCAGGTGCAGCCCCAGTTTCCCGTGCTGCAAATTGCAGCCCGTCCTGCTGGCTTTTAAGCAGAGCAAATCTGGAGGCCTCTTCAGCTGTTGGTGTGTAGGTAACCCAGGTGTTATGGACTGGACAAAGCACTTTTTTTTTGTAGTATGCAGGAGACCAGCGATAATTCCTCTTTTTCCGTTCTGAAACAAAAACAACAACTACAACAATAAACCACCAGAAACTCCAAACTTTTATGAAATTCAAAGCACTACACAATATTTACCAATCAGTAAAGGAAATGGAGTCAAGGTGATGAGAAATTAGATGTATGTGGATCCCTGGTCCAATTTTTAACTACTGTGGCACTTTTGCCTTCCCCACAGGCTGTGGCAACCAGGCTAACTCCGGTAAGTTCTGCACCACTGAAGTGGTCCAGTCCGCAGCGAGGACGCACAGGCGCTGACGTTAAGGGACTGCGAATTACCGTGGGCTGTTGCGTGATGGATGCATTTCCATAGGTCCACTGCTTTGAAAGAAATATAGGAAAAGAGCTGGTTACGTTTTTTCATTTTCCAAATGTGAAAATTCGGTCCCTTTGATTGTTCATTTTGGACCTGTATTTTGAAACTGGTGTTTGAGGAGATGGAGAATGATGTGAACACTTTTTCCTTTCCACAGGCGATGTCTTAACAAGAGGCAGTGCTCCAAGGCCTGGTCTTCATCTGCAAAAATGCCTGGAAGTTTCCTCCTTCCTCATGAGCGAAAGCTGCAGGGCCGAGGCTGCAGGGCAGGTCCTGTCCCCATACAGGGCACCGGGGCCAGCTCTGCGGCCAGCTGCCACAGCAGAGCAACCAGCTGCGAGTGGGCAGCTGCTGGGCCAATGTGAGCTGGGGCCGGCTGCAGGAGGGGACATCTCGCTGCCGCTTTCGCCGCGAGGGTTGGTGGCACAGCCGGGGAGGCTCCAGTCTCCACCTGGCTGCCCCTTCCTCTTCCCCTTTCCTACCCCCCGTAGCAGAGGGGTTTACTTAGTGCAGACAGCGGCTGAAGATTTTAGGTTGCACAGGTGGGGTGTAAAGGATTGGCAGAAGATGGATTTATTGGGCAGTGGTTTAAACCTTGGTCCCTGACCACAACAACGCAGAGTGGCTGTGTAAGAGCTGCTCCATCACAGAATCATAATCATAGGATCATCTAGGCTGGAAAAGACATTCAAGATCATCAAGTCCAACCATCAACCTGACCCACCAAGTCCCATCACTAAACCATGTTCCTGTCACCTATCCTTCCGCCTTCCCAATCAGCGTGAGAGTAACAGCACAGGACTCTGCATTGAAGGCAGTGGAAGAAAGGTTGCTGCTCCTCTCCGCCGTGTCATTCGCGTTGGTAGAAATGACGCGTGATGCACTTCCACAGGGCCGTTGCGGCCGCTGCGCGTTGCCGATGGTGGCTGTGGGTGCAGCAAAGCTGCGTGGCCGAGGCAGCCCCTGGCAGCCCGGTGATGGCTCTGCCTCCCATCCCGCTGGGCGTTCTCTGTCCCCAGGTGAGGGACAGCTCAGTCCCTGTCTCACTAGGGCAGCCCTGCTGCTCCCGCGCAGGGGGCTGAGCACAGCACCAAACACCCCGCAGAGCTGGTGCCACCAGCACAATGTGGGGATGAAACCCCTGCTGGCTGCAGTTTGTTTTGGGGAGCGACTCCTTTCGGGGCCGTCTTCCTGCGAGATTTATGTTCTCTGAAGAGTTAAGCACATTAGTGCGGGTAATCTCACTCCATTACCTTCTATAAAACAGAATCTGTGATTTCCTCCCTGGTGAGCATTTACCATAGTGAAATAGGCTACTATTTTCATATTTAACTCATTGGTAAGTCATAAAACCAGCTCAAGTTGTCTGCCCCGAAGAGCAGGACCTGCCGGACGGGACAGTGAGTCCGGGCTTTTACAAAGCCTGGTGGTGTCAGCGTGGCATGGGGTGCTCGGCATCGCCTCTTGCAGCCCTCACATCCCCATCGCATCCCCTGACTCTGCTTTGAAATCGACAAAATTCAGAAATTTACAAGGCTTTTTAAAATCTGAGATGAAGCAATTAAATCTCCAGACTGGAGGATGTGAACCTTTAAAGGCCCTTTGCAGAATATCAAAAGAAAGAGAGGATTATATTTAGCAGGTGTGACAGCCCACGCAGGACATTTCATTGTGAAAGGGCCTGACATGAACCAGGAACCAATACTTAAATTAATACAAAACATCTTGGGGGAAAGGTGTTTTCTTTTCTTTTTTAAGCATTAGGAAATCATAACGCTTTCTGGCTTCTTCAAAAGCAAAAGATCCAAATATACAGGAGTCATCTGGCATGTAAAATTAAAAGAGAGGGGGAAAATAAAAAGGGAGGGGTATCTAAAAATGCTTGGGACAAGCCTGAGAGGCGAGTGTTGGGGGGCAGGGGGGCCATGCCCTTCTCATGGCTGAGAAGACCGGCTCTGTTTTTTTCCTCCCTGGCTCCCCTGGAGGCTCTGCATTGCTGCCTGCAGAGCCCCGCTTCCCCCCGCTCCGGGGCAGGATGCTCAGGGGTGGGATGTGCGAGACCTCCCCGGGGCCCCAGCCGGGTCTGTGCCTGCTCCTGCAGGCAGCACCCTCTCTCCTGCCACCTCTCCGTGTTTTTTCCCTGACTCCCTGAAGACACAGCCCTTCATTACAGGGATGCTTTATTCTGATCGCTCTGTTTCTATTTATGTAACAACCTAGCAAGCCTCTAAGTGGAAAACTCGACTTGGTAGTTTTGTGGGGAGGTGTCCGCTAGCTTCTTGCTTCATTCAGTAGTGCGTGTTCCTAATTTTAACCAAACTGCTCCGTTTTGATTTTCCTAAGCTGTGGACTTAATGCCCAAAAGCCCTGGATGTTTTCACGCCCACTCTCCAAGGCCACAGGAGTGATGCTGTCTATCTATAGCAGGGGAGGCAGCAGCTGCAGGGCAGGTGAGGCGGGAACCGAGATGCTCCCCATCCCCACACCCTGGCCCTCAGGGAAGGGACCGCACGGGCTCACCGGGACATCGCTGTGGGTGGGTGCTGCTATGGCAGGTCCCACTTTTGGGGTGCTTTGTCTCTTCGCTCTGCTAATCTTAGCTGGATGTGGACCAGGTTGTTGCTCAGGACCTTTGGGTCGTATTCTTAGATCCAAACACACAGTGTGGTCCAAAGCCACCGTGCTCCCAGGGCTGTTCTCAGAGAGAAACGTGTGGTCTGCCGGGATCAGCGCAGTATCAGGTACCCTTTGGCATCGAGAGAGTTAAAGGTCCTCGGCACCCACCGGCCCTGGTCTAGGCAGTGTCTAAAATCAGTCCTAGACCCGCTTTATTTTTTCCTTAAAAACAGGAAATGGAGCCCTGAAGGCTTTTTAACTGGAGAGAGAGTGAGGAGGGGGTATACTCACTCTGCCCACATCCAGCCCTGAGCCTGACCCAGACTTGGGGGTCTCTGTGTGTGTTTTTTTTATTTCTTCTCCTTTTTTTTTTTTCTATTATTTTGGCAGACTTTTTGGAATGTCTGGGAGCTAAGGGCTTTGCTTCATGGAGCAGAATTCTGAAGCAAGAAAAAGAGAAAGTTATAGACTAAACCACAGAAATGTAAACATGTCTGCAGCTAAAATAACTCCACTTTCATTGAAAACACTCCTCGCTCACAATCAGACTTCTGTGTGCTATGCTCAATAAAACTGCATGCTAATAGCAACCAATTAATACATTATGTAGTTCTGCTTTAAAAACTGAGACGCTTTTAATTTTTTTTTTATTTATTTTTATAGATATTTTTTTAATTAAGGGAGTACTCGGTTCGCTGCACCGTACGCTGGCTGTCGGTGCTGACCGCTGGCTGAGAAGCGCCGGGGTGACCGGCGGCGG